>CM067360.1:119768108-119925608 GCA_034401795.1 Chaetoderma sp. LZ-2023a
TCATTAACTATGAGCGATTGCCAGCGAAAGAGCAACTTGCCGACTCTTGAATATTTGTCATTAACAATTCATACATGACAGCACATGACGTAAAGCTATCACTACAATGGGTATTTTATTACTGTGCCAACGGTATGGAATATCGATTGATGCAGCATGTCCGAGAATTTAACATATTTAGTTAATCAACCAGATCGTAGCCAATAACAATTGCGTAACAGATACATATCCTGAACGGAGATCAAAGGTATATGGCGACACCAGCTGCTGAATCTGCACACATGTGAAATAAATCAATCCCTTGTAGTATACACTGTCTCGGAGACATTCCACATTGAGACTGGGAAGTTGGAAACAAACAAAGAAAGCAAACACAACGCTTAGTGCTTATGCATTTTAGAACATGGCTTCGCCCATCGTACTAACATGCGCCCACTCACATCGCTTCAGCGTTTGAGGCCGTACTTGCAGACCTGCGATTTCTTGCTATGAGAAGTAGCGTTACGCTAGTGGGCTCGAAACAGCCAATCAGAGGTATGCCTACGTCAATCTAGCAATCAATCCACAAATAGAGGCTTGGCTTCGTGCCGGTATCGATGTAGGGCTAGCGAGACACGAATACCAAGCGATGTGATCGGGTGTATATTAGTGGGATGATAATAACCAGACAATTGTGTTGAGAGGTAGATGACTGGCCTCATTTATGAAGTTTCGTGAACTTGGCGCAGACATCAAAAGCGTGCAAGCACGGGACTCGATACAAGAGCATAGTGAGAGGGCAAGCACTGCACACACCATTATAGTCGATGCGTGTATAAGATACATCTCTGGCAGATAGTCAGCTGATCAAGGTTGTCATTCATTATTCAACATTAAATAACGTACTTAGGCACACTATGAACTAGACATGCATTGTTAGTGTTAAGGAAAAAGCAATCTTTTAACACTTCCTATAGTTAACTTCACTGACGGCATCTATATTTCGTATACTATATACTGGCCAATTATTCTAAGCCAGGGTTATATTCAAACAACATGTATTCCATGAATGAGAACAAATGAAACGGTGTAAGGATTGGAGAGTCAACACTCATATTACGTCCGCTAAGGAAACAGTTACTTCACTGTGTGTTCTTATTTCAACGTATTGATTTATTACTTAAACACACACACACACACACACACACGCGTACGCACGCACAGACGCACGCACGCACGCGCGCACGCACACGCACGCATGCATGCATGTCCGTACACACGCACGCTCGATTGTACGCACGCATACAAATACACGATCGCTTGCACGCGCGCGCGCACACACACACACACACACACACACACACACACACACACACACACACCGACTTCCTGCTATGTGAGCAAACAGTATTAGTGTATACTTGTTCACGCTTCAATAGCCGAACACTATATTCGTGAACAAATTACGCTACGCACACATCTCAGCTCACAATTAGCTGTAGATATGTATGGCATGCCATAGGCATAGTGTGAGTCACCGATCGATGAAGTGTCCATGCCACTATTGAGGCAGAGGCATGATGTTTTAAACAGTTAAGGGTGTGATCAATGTCACAAATTGGTAACACATGCAGCTATATGTGTGGAAATGTAGGTAGCCATGTTAGTTTGTTTAGACAATGGCACATACAGTGGTACCATTTAAGAACAACTGAATTTACTCCGAAGAGCGTTCCGTTCGCACATACATCGGCAGCATTAGGTGACGATGCATGCGTTTATGTAAACGCTTATCAAAATAAACTACGCTAGTTTTAAAAATGTGCCACCTTGAATCATGTTGGTTATTTTGTGCAATCTTTGGGACTGTGACTTCCTTGATTTGGAATGAAGTGCATCTGATGTTCTTCTTGTTAGAACTTATTTAGTAAGCGCTATTGATCAACATATTCACATTCAATACACTGGATCAACGGACATTCCAGTTTTAGCTATGTCACGCCCATCTCAAGCTAAGCTCCACCCACACGTCGCTTGGGTTGAGATCGATCGATCCCCGAACGCCCCGACTATCAATTCCCAGAAAACTATATAGGTAAGCTGTTGAATACGCTGACACTAAGATGACGGCGTGCTGTTTATTAAACAGTAACCACATACCGTTCATACACCGTGGCGGACTATTACACCTTTGAGACGGACTCACTCAAGTCAGCCATGCTACATTTGATTATGGCGTCATCATACACGGCACGTAGTTGATGTTGGCATCATCTGACGGATGGATAAACTGGAAAGGTCCATTTGATACGGCATTGGAAGCAATCCAGAAGAATACACATTACACGACGAATCGTTACAATGACCAGGTTAGATATCTTTGCTCGTGTTAGCATTTGCATACCCTAGATATATGTATCATGTAAATTATTGTATAACAGTACATTCTACATGCTAAGTACATTTTAAGGTAGCTGTATAAGACCAATGCCAGGTAATTAATAATTAGGCACCGAATACTTATCTGGGCTGTGTTACTACTCTATGTGCCTTATCGTATGCACGGCTACCGTATTAACACTGCTCCCAGCCTAATCTAAGATGCTAGACAGTTTATGGCGCCATATGCATCGATGTCTTGTCCATGTAAATTCGCAGTTGCTATTAACTGAACTAAAGTGTATTAAAGAATTGTTAAGCTGGGACGGTCTACTTTACTAAACGAACTTGATGCAATTATTGAAATGTACCAAACAGTCTGCCATGTTCGATCAGTGGCCACTTCAAAACTTCTGACACATATTCTTATACATTACATTTCTTGACAAAGCGACGCAGTATTAATGCACACAAATGTGTTTGTAAAGAAACATATTCTGTCGGATAGTGTGATGTATTCACAGATAAACGAGTCTCGTGGTGATGGATTATGCGAGGATAGACAATTCATATTTATAGAATTGCTCGTTGTGATATTTAGTATGCTATTACATTCTATTACATTGCAATGCCTGTTCTGTCTCATTTATATCAGACTATGAATATGTTTACGACGAGACCGCATACGTGACAAGCACATCCAGACAATTGCTATTTTACAGCTGATTTGCAATAAATCTGATTACATACCAGAAATATGACCTTCCCTGCTTGTCATTTATGGGTTGAGGCAAGGTCAATTTACAATATCTCCCATCATTAAGCGGGCTGCTTCGTCAAAATCCAGGCATCATTCTTCCTAATAAATGGCAAATAATAGAGCTATATCTGTGATGGAACACAGATTCCTGCCATGGCGAGACTATTTTATGAAGAGGAATGGACAGTTAGATCTGCTATGATTATCTGGTCGATACTAAGCGGTTAGTCTGGGTCAAGACTCGAGAATCGTCCAATGATTCTGGAAATCAGCTGAAAAAGCCAAAATCGGTAACTAATGTGCAAGGCAATGTAATTACTAACTAGAATGTTCGGTCTATACTAGAAACGTAAACGACATAATTATCTGCAAAACATCGCTGTATGTTGTCTGTGCTCAGTGTGTAAACACACACGCCTGTATCACATACTATTTTGTGGTCGGTCTGGCGACTTCTTAGCCCATGGCCTTTTCCGGTTTTAGCTATACCGCACCAATCTCTAGATAGGCTCCACCCACACCTCGCTCGTATTGGGATCGATCGATCTCTAAACACCCTGACTATCAATTTCCAAAACAACTACACAGGTAAGCTGTTGAATATGTTTAACTAATTTGACTGGGCGCTGGTTTCAAAATACTCAACGGCATATTTATTTAATAGCAAAGAATTACACAGCCATACAATTCATACAGAGTGTCGGACTGTTTGAGATTTGATGACGGTCTATATGGAACCCTTTGTGACGTAATGATTGTGACGTCATCTTACACGCGCTGAACTGATTATGACATCATACGAGGTCAAATTATGGATGGATATTCTGGAAAGGTGAATTACAACTCACTGAAGCTGTTTCCTATGATACTGCACCTTGCCACTGTATCCATCCGACATAGTACGTCATAATCAACTATGTGACGTGACGAATGACATCTTAGTCAATGACGTCATTATGACGCCGTGAATGGCGTAGATAAGCACGTCACGAACACATATTTGAAGGCGGCCTATGCGTTGTTGTACGAATTGTATGTCTTTACTATTTAATAACTATTATGTTAAATGTTTTGACACTAATTTGACTGGGCGCTGTTGCTGCCACAGGCAGCGAGAGCACCCAGTCAAATTAGTTACAACATATTGAACACCTTACCTGCTTTCATGAAATTGATAGTTAGGGCATTCTGGAATCGATAACTCCCAACACGTCGAAGTGTGGATGGAGCCTAACTAGAGGTGGGCCGGGCATAACTAAAACTAGAACGGTCTATTGAAATAAACACTTCAAAATTAGTGAACTGTCTGAAGAAACAGTAATAATAAATGACTTGTGTGTATTGTCAGTGAAAATCACAAAACCAAATTACTGTCAAACGAAATGAGTTCACTAATTTGTTATGCAATTCTATGTTTTCATCTTTCAGAATTTAGCAATTCGACATTTCTTTCTGTGTACATTAGTTTAAACGGGATGACATCTCGTGTATACAGGGTACAAACAACAATGTTAATATCATTTGAGCATTTGATATTTAATGTTTTAATACAAAGCGCATCTCTATTTTGCCTATAAGCAGACTACTTTTGTCAACATATTTTTTCTTAAATTAGTGTGGAGTACAGATTCCCTTGACTAGATTACGTGTTGTAAATTGAAGGTACGTTAGTTAATTTGTGTCCTATCATTGTCGCCTTTCTGCGTGAACGAGCGTGTCACGTGGTCGTATTTACCTCGCTATGTATATTTTGATATTGAAACGTATATATTTTGCTTTGATGTTTTTTGAATTTTTCCCGTTTCTAATACTGGGGTTGCTGAATTTTTATTTTTGTGTGTGGGCGGTGCTAATTTGGCGGTGTTTATTGGACCGTATTATAAGTGGTCTTTTCTACAGGCTATGCTGATCAGTTAGCTGCCTATTGTATTGAAGCAATACGCCGCTCGTGCTATTGCCGGAGCTTAGAGACGTGTCTATTTATAAAGAACCACGCATTGTAGGCGCCTTGTGAAGTTGTCTAATTTGTCAGACACAATTGAATCGCTGACAAATCTTGATGTAGGCAGACGTAAAAATGAGATTGCTTTTTTATGTATACGCTACTGTCTCTGACCATTATCCCGGGTTGTGTTAAAGTGAAAAATGTCTCCAGAATCTACAAGGGCATTGAGTTTACAGATCGTTAAAAAAGGGATGGGACGTTGCAGCAATTAATGTGCATCATGGCCTGAAGGACGTTGTTGGGGCTGGCCCTTTGGTTCTTACGGGACTTATCAACATTACTCGTAATGTCTGGAACGTCATGCTTGGTAATGATGATTTAAATAATACGCTGCAGGATAGTACAGGGTGAGGTGTGTGTGGTGGGAGGAAATTGAGTCGGACAAACTGGTAGTGGAAAGTAACACTCGATATGAAATTCCAAATGACTGTCTAATGGCTGCACTTTTCAGTGCAGGAAAGTATTGAAGATTGAAAGGGGGAAATACCGTTTTCACAGGTAGCTTGAGAATGAGAGCAGGGTGATTTATTTGTATATGCTAGATACACCGCTATTTAACACACTTTCTATCGATGGCAAAGGTGTTCTGCCTCTTTGGTACAGAACGCGGGTAAAGGAGTTCCGGATTTGTGCAGGATCCATCCACCTGGCGGCTGTTCAAGAAATAACATGTGTCTAAAGACAGTGTCCAGAAAATAATAAGTGACGCAAACAAAGATTGAATACATATTCGAATGGTGCAACTAAAGAGCTGACGAGCGAGTCTACACTCCACTACCACCCCTACAGCCGCTGCCACTGTTCTTGCTGACAGGCATCCACTAGCTGGCCATGGGCCGGTAACTGTAAACAGCAATTCGGTAATAAAAACATCAGTGACTGCATTGGTGTTCTGGAAACTAGTATAAGTCTTACGCCAGGTGACAGTAAGAAATCAGATGGACAAGCCGATTCTGTATCTGATGATGAGGATGATAATTCCAGTGAAGATACATTCTCTCTGACACAGCCCTTGGCTCTTTGTCAACGGAAATTCCGGTCACACTCTGCAGATGATGTCGCTAGCCTTCCTCTAAGCCCGTTTCCATTAAATCACTGTTCAGACCCTGCAAATAATGATGCTGAGAGTCCGAAAGCTACCTAGAGTGCAGGGGATGCATTGCCGACGATGGATGTTGTAGATGAGCCGATTAAAGGGAGCATAGTTAATCTTAAGCGCCATGAAACCGATTCCATTTCTGAATCAGAGGCTGAGGCCAGTGATATAGATGGCAGTATGTTTGTTGCTGGGTCAGAATATTTTTTGAAGACCCAGAGCTCCAAAATATCTAATGAGATGGTTATGTTTCCGTCCGAAGATTGCGAGGTATCCGTATATAACAACAGCATGTGTACAGTATAGACATTTGAGATGTGATTCAGACATTTCAAAATATAGTAATTTGAAACTGTTGAACTGAATAATCGCGATTGCAATGGTAAAATGGGGGAATGGGCTAAAAAGAAAGCCATGGCGAGTAAGAAACCTAAATCCAGTTAGCAAAGATATTGTCTTGTTTATTATTCGCCTATGTATAAGTATATGTGCCCTAAAATGCAGAGAATTAAATACGGATTGTAAACAAAGACGGTTACTTGGAGAACATGAAAAACAAAGTGTTGACGTTGCATTGCTTCAGGAAACTAAAATCCAGACGTCTGAAGTTATTGATTTATGTAAAGGGATATTTAAAGGTGTAATATATTACTCAGTATCACCTGATAACAGTTCAGGAGTCGCTATACTGATTTGTCCTCGCTGTCTGAAATCTGTCAACGTTATATAATGTGCATCTGATGCAAGTTGGCGATGGGATAAGGTTACACTTGATGTTTTCGATTACGCTGTAATCCTATGCGTGTATGCCCGTTCTTTAAATGGCTGTCCCCCGGCTTTCCTGACTAACTTATCATCAGTTATTCGGGAAAGCATGGCTGAAAATGTAGTTTTAGCCGGTGATTGTGTTGTTTTATAGAGCCAAATATGGAATTTCCTTTTAGAAATATTAAAATGTATTGGATTAGGAGATTTTATAAAATGGGTAAAGATAGTGTATACCAATATTAATAGCAGATATTTGGCGAAGAACTGTTTAACTGAGCCCGTTACCTTAGCACACGAAGTGCGACAGGGGTTTTCCCTTTCACATCTCTTATTTCAGATTGCAATGGAAACCCTAGAGGAAACGTTGAGACAAGATAGTTCATTTACAGGAATACGTGTACATGGTATTGCGAGCCCATTAAAAGTGTTGCAGTACTCGAATGACGATACTAAATAAAGACACTCCCTCACCTGTTAATATATTACACAATTTCCGAACAGCGTCTGGCCTCAAAATCGCCACGGAAAAATCGGTAGGCATATTTCTTGGTGCGTAGCGTAACAGAACAGGCCAACCCATGGATATTAAATGATAACATACAGATTTTAGGGTTTTATTTCAGTAGGAAAGTTGATGCTTTGTTAAACTGGACACATCGGCTTGGTAAGGTCAAGCAAACGTTTGCCCGATAGAAACGTCGCCATTTATCTATTTTTGGTAGAGCCTTTGTCGGCAATACTCTTATAATTCCCAGTTTGTGGTACACAGCCTCAGTCATTCCCATCGAAAAGTATAGAAAAGGAAATCAAACCGTTAATCATTTCGTGTACTGCTATCACACAGCTTCAGCGCACGCATATGCTAATCAAATTAAGACGAACAATCGAGAGCGTTGGCTCTGAAAGGGCTAAACGTGTCGCTAAAACAGGTGGCCACTTGAATACGTTAAGCAGTATTGTTTTGGCAGTTTCATACGTATCAAATTATATTTATAATAACGTTTGTACCGGGATAATTTTAGAATCTGGTGCCAAACATGAAGTCGATTCTTTCAAATAAATGTAAACATTCAATCTAAGCCGCTTCCTATTATAGATTGTGAATATGTATCGTGTATGAGCATACTCGTGTTTTACCGATATAGTTATAGAGTTGGCACCAGTAGTAAAGTGAAATGTTATAAATTGATTGTTAAGTTTTAACCCACTTCAATAATGTAGGTTACAGTATTGCTTCACTAAGCGCAGTGTACTATATTGCCATTTCTTTTTTATAATTTATCCTGCAGGACGTTGATTATTAATTACTGTGTTCCCGGTGTACAGCGTGTCTTAAATACGCATAATCCCTGTGCGTAGTTCTCATCCTATGCTAGCAGGAGCAGCCGCAATTTTAATGTTATGTCTTTTGAGCTAGTAGCTTGGAATTTAAAAAAAGGAAACACCAAGCTGTTTTGAAATTTTAAATTGATCGTATGGCCGTCATATGGCTATTGTGTATTTGTGTGTTCTCTTTGATTTATCCTATGGTTAATGTTCTTTCATTCAATATGGCTTTGGGTGATATCGATTTCCACACGTTCCATTGATCGTGCTACCAAACAAAAGTAGTATTGCTAGTAGTAGTAGTAGTAGTAGTAGTTGTTGTTGTTGTTGTTGTTGTTGTTGTTGTTGTTGTTGTTGTTTGTGTTGCTGTTGTTGTTGTAGGAGTAGTAGTAGTCCGTTGCCAAATGTTTCACATTATAGGGCCCATATTATCAACACAGTTCTACTACTGCTGTGAATGCTGGCACTGTTTCATGGACAAATGGATAGGATGAGCAAGGATAAGGGATGCGGTGGATCTATCATATGCAGCGTTGGGAAGAATGTTTTACTAACAAATCCGTTAATTAATGTTTCCGTGAATACATAGCCAATGCATTTTCTGTTGTTGTATGCCACATAATTGAGTTGTGAATCGTTAAGCATGCCCTCGAATCTTCAGTGTAAGTACACATGTGTTTATGCGCTAGGCATAGTACTGAAGTGCGATTGATTAATGTGCTGCACTACATAAATCTAATCGTGTCATATGAACTTGTTCCCAACAATATGTTTACAGCAAGATCCCGGCTGGTACAAAGCGGCATCGTGCAAACTATACACACATTACTATCATTGAATTCACATCCGTTTCTTTGGAGTGATTGTCTAGACAGTGCTAAGTCTAACGTGTCTGTGATCCTGCCAAGTATATGTGTTAGATGTTGACACATGTATAACTACTAAGTCCAATCCCAAGACGTAATCGATGACATTCAGAGATATGTTATATTACTTTTTCCTGAAATATCATATCATGTACAGTCATAACTTTCTTGATCATATAGTCAATGCCTTCAACCCACTCCATATATCTTAATATGAACACACATTTGCAACGAAATATGTTCTTGGGTTATAAAACACGCACTAACCCTATATACTCCATGGCACCGCAAATGTTTCGTAGCGACGAGGAAAGTGAACGTGTAAATACGTTTTGATACGCTTATGTTGTTGAGTACATCTTGTGATATAATATAATTGTATGTCATTAATGTTTGTGGCGCATTGGTCACCGATCTTAGCGCATGATGTGTCACAGCGACAGCAACGACCACTGCAAAATGGTGCCGTTTAAGGGGTCGACGTATATTGGACAATTGGTAGAAAATCAGTTTATATGAAAAATAGAATCTCAAAGTCGGTCCCATTTCATATCACTGTTATCAGCCTTGTTGAATAGTATCACACTACACTTTCTACTCGGCTGATAATAATCACATGATATGGGACCGAGCTCCATGTCTTCTTTATATGCCACATCAAACGGTCTTTATTAAAGACACGTGGCTCTTCAATGAACACAACTTGCTATTTTGAAACCCTGTAGGGTGTGTCAAGTGATTGTGGTTATGTGGGGTTGTGGATGGGAGTCCCATGCTACTGACACTTTCGTTCATATGTTTGGCCAAATAGACTGTTTTTATGTAATTATTTTGGAAAATTGAAATGTACAAGGAGGCAAATACAGTGATGACCACTCAAGTTATCAACTTGAATGTGTAAAACATATTGTCATGGAACCCTGTTGGGAAACTAAGCCTGCCTTTCAATGTATTAAATAATAATCAAGACACAATTATTTTAAACGATCTGCTTAAGGAACGCGACCACAGTATAATGCGGTTAGTATCCACGTCAACAATAAATCGGCACTTCTATATATGCTCTTTACGTAATGAACCTTTCCAATTTTAGCCACGCCCCTTCCATTTCCAGTTAAGCTCCACCCACTCCTCGCTCGTTTTGGTATGATCGATCTCTGAACTTCCTGATTATCAATTTCCAGAAAATTGTACATGTAAGCTGTTGAGTATGCACGCTGCTGAGTATCGTGAAACCTTTTTGACTGGTTGCTGTTGCTGCCTATGGCAGCTACACCACCCAGTCAAATTAGTTTCAAAATATTCAACATCATGTTTATTCAATAGTAGAGGCATACCCTTCAAACGGCGTGTCGGACTATTAAGAGTTAAAGACTGCTCTAGTATAATCATTCAGGGCGCAATGATTATGACGCCATCCTATACGCCACTTAGACGAGTATGACGTCATATGACTTCCGATCATTGATGGATACTCGGGAAAGGTGAATTAGACCTGAGCTATAAATTAGTTAATCCTCTATAATGAGCCATACGCTTGATTCGTTAACTGTATATTTCAGGACAAATTACTATGTTCACTTACTTCTTTCATTCGTCCCCATTGCCTACATGTGATAAATTAGCATTATACATATGTATATGTGAAGATTAACTTATTCATTGTGATACTAATTATTAGTTGTAGTATGTTATCAGTTCGATATCGAACGGTGAATGTAAGGTTATTTGAAGTTATTGCCACACAAGATACTAGAACATGACTACAGCACGAAGCATGCAACTGAAGCGCCAACTCAATCATGGATGTAATTGTATTGAGTGCCATGCATTAAACTCACATATTAAGATCGAATTTTTCCTTGAAAAAAACATTATATTTAAGGCTTGATTTACTATGCGATGTGACCTTTCAAAATATAGCTTTCATACAACTATGGCGCATATGCACAATAGCACAAGCACATAGTCAACTCCCTCCCTCGACAACGATTCCTATCAGCAAAATACATAATCCAAACCCTCGTGGCTGAGTCCTGATCTGAGTTCTGGATATGGATTCCGAGGATAAACATGTTTGCGGAATAATAGACTATCCAATGAGCTCATGGGGATGAATAGCGCGTGCACATGGTAGACACGGGCCATCCGTTCATTCCGTTAGTTACTCAACCATCATCTTGTTAAAATGTAATATGTGTGTGACATATGCTAATATTAGAAGTGATGCATACGGTTTTCTGTGAAGTATTTATCAAACTATCAGTCTATTCATATCGTTCAACAAATCCATCAGAGAGTTGAATTTAATGTCCACGTATGTTATACGGTTGAAGATCCACCAGTGGCACATGTATGTGCGTGTTTGCGTGAGCGGTTTCGTGCGTGCATATGTGTATGCATGCCTGCGAGCGCACGCTCCTTCATGTGGGCGTGCGCAGCTGCGTGTATAGCTCGGATCGGCCCAATGAGAACAGACCGTCTCAGCTAGGTTTGGTACGGGACGACCGCTCCGGGTAAGTTCCAAGCACGCCTCCCCCCCCCCCACCCTGGGTAGGACAGCACGCGTGTATAAAGACATTTGAGAGAGGTTTTCTATAAAATGGGCGTGAGATCACGTAGCGCGCCCACGCGGGCGTCAGAGCTTCCACGACAACACATGTCAGCATTGGGAGAGAATGCGTACCTATAGTGTGCTGTGTTGGTACTCGTGATTTCTTCTAATCACTCGATTCGGGCCGTTCTTGGTAACAACCAGGATCAAATTGAGAGGATGAATCCAAAACTGTTTACCTTTTTCAAATCGGACTAGAACTGGCCGAGTTATCTTTAAATGGCTCACTGAACTTATTTCAAAATATTAGTTGGACGTCGTAATCGCGTGTATGTATTCAATGAATGGGGGAATGCGCGTATCACGTGATAGCATCGTCACCCTTTAAAGCTGCATGCTGATTGGCTACAGAGGGCCCGCTGATTGCCTGGCCGTCCTGACTCTGACGTCACGAGTAGTATAAAAGGAGCGAAACATCAAGAATCAAGACCTCACTTCGGCGAGAGACAGCAGTTGACGGGTTGCCGGACAAGCGCAGCGCTACACGTGGGCATCTGCTTACAGACTGTGGTGCCTACACCACAGCAGTGCCATTCGGAATTCAGTTCTCCTGCGCTGGTAAGCAATCGGAGCATCCGCACCACTTAAGTTTTTGTAAGCCGTCGGATGGCCATCCGGGGGGCAATTAAATAAATAGTAGAGAGACTTCCTCACTACAGCAACTTCAAGAGGAGCATTCCCGCGGATGGGCCTCGCAGCTCTGATTTAGTCTCTACAGCATATAGAGCAGGTGGTGATTCTTGGTGGATAATTCATCAGATCTTCCGGACCCTGTTAAAAAGTGGTATCAAACCTCCGTGCAGTATGCCATGTGATTAATTAACTTCTATGCCATGGTTTGGTGGGACGCTGTCTGGTACACGCACGAGCTATGCAAGGTATCCCGCATGGTGTACCCAGTTATGTACATGCAATGTTTAATTACAACTGAAGCCCTACTTATTACGGACAACTTTTAAACTCCCGTCACCGTACGGACACTTTCTAATTTACTGTGTAAATTCGCATATTGGTTATTATGACTATTTAATGGACATCTCTCTACAGTCGTTTTTCTTCACCGCCTTGAGAGTGAGCCGCATGAACAGTTCGCCTGTGGAAACTTCCCAGTAACTTCAGTACCGTGCAACCTCGCGTTCCTCATCTGCAACGCACTCCTACAGTGATTTTTTTAACCCTTCCCATACCGATGACCAATAGGTACTCAAGTACCTATACGAGTGTACTATGTATTCATTTATTCCATGACAGGTACTGATGACTAATAGGTAACCCCCCCCCCCCTCCCCCGCAACCCCCCCCCGTCGTCTGAGACATCATTGTATAGTTTCCATTTTCTTTACTGTTTATATTATTCTTATTTTCGTGCTTACAACTAACACGCACCGTAAGGTCCTATGACCGAATATACTGTTAGCCCTGTGATAGTTAGGTATGTATACGGCAAGTAGTCAACCTAGTTATTTTGTTTTGTTTGTATAAAAGGTCTAGGACGCAGCACGCTAGATAATATTATACAGCAACAATATATCGGCATCACTATTTCCACCAGCATCAAATTTACACTGAGGTCATTGTTCATGCTCACATGATCGAGCTTGACATGTGATCGACTACGCCAGGCTAGTCTAGCTCGATAGGATAGTTTAAAGTAGTTAGGGACAAGCTCTCCATATGAGACATTTTGTGTACGCCTCTTGTCCGGCTGTAGCAGATATGTAACACCACACACCGGTTAGATTGTATGAATTGGCCAAATACCTTAGGGCCTCTTATAAATATCAAGCGCTTGTCTCTTTCTATGCTCCTCCAGCCACAAGGCTTAATACGTGTCTGGACTTCCCATCGACACGTTGGCATGCTCCGACTCTGGGG
Organism: Chaetoderma sp. LZ-2023a; assembly: GCA_034401795.1. Lineage (NCBI taxonomy): Eukaryota > Metazoa > Mollusca > Caudofoveata > Chaetodermatida > Chaetodermatidae > Chaetoderma > Chaetoderma sp. LZ-2023a. The sequence goes on from CM067360.1 coordinate 119,781,777, forward strand.
AACTATTGGGGTTTCCGAGTGGTGGAAACTAAATTGACAATTTCGCATACATCCCCTTCTGCATCTTCGGATACCAGTTAGCATAGATAATCCCGCCAATGTAGGAAGCACTGTGAAAAGTAATAATATTTAAAAATGGCCTGCAGTGCACCTCTGGGCATTCTGAAACTTAACCCAACTGACAGCCACACGTTAGTTCCGTAGCACACAGGTAACGGATGAGAAACAGATCTTTATCCAAATCTGTACAGTGACTGGGTGCAGTCTTACACCATCCACGCCCTTACGGGAAGGTCACTAAGGAGGGATATCTGCCTCTTACTCCACACCATGAAATACTAATGCACTTTCTAAATTGCTTATGTGCACAGTAGCTAGTCCTAGTGATGGTATATGTGGTTGCTGGGTGATGTGTGACAGGATCGTTATGTGATTCTGAAACAGTCATTCCGTACCTTGCCCGTACGCTGTCTTTCTAATGAAGATGCTGCATTGAGTAACCTTTAGGAAACCAGGCATCTTGGCCAGTTAGGCACATGTGTCAAACAGATAGGTAGGAATCCCTGCCACTTGCGGTCAAAGCTTGGAAGCGAATCTAACAAATGGTAGGTTATAATTTAGCAGAAGGCTCGCATAAATAAAGCAGGAACTACCAATGCAGTATCTTTGGACCTACATAAGACAGCGGCCATTTGATTCTTCACAAATCATCCGCCCCGTCGTCACGTAAGCCAGCGTGCATCACATTACTTATAGTTTCACTAGGTTGGCATACACTACACATAACGTTTTGTTTGAACAAGAGAGTGACCTTTTTTGCCAGCTCTCTTCCTCTGCTTTGGCGTTGAAGGCATTTTCTTGTGACAGAGGCCTGCGCGAGGCAATTTCCTCTCGCAACAATATTATTTGTGTTAGGGGTATAGTGGTTTATATTAAACTATACAGGTAGCCTCGTTAGGACACTCCCTTGCAGGGATACATCTCGGATATATACGGATCTGTGAGGTACCTCTGACGATCCCACGTAAACAAGACACCAGCCTAGATCTATGTACTGTATACTTTCTCTGGTCTACATGCAAATGAGTACCATTGTTTGTTTAGTAATATATTTTTGATTATTATCATGTCCAGACTCCTAAATTAAGTTATGGACCGTCATACCGATGACACCAACCCTTGGGATGAGACCGTGAGGTTCAATCTTGGCGGCAATGGTCGCACGGCCCCACTGGAACGTTATCATTCCACCGGCTCTATAAGCCGGTCTTTGTACCTTCTGGAGAGTTGCGATACGGGATCCGTAACCCCGAGAATCGTAGCTAACCAGCCCTCCTGTGCATGCAGTGCAATGGAGCGGAGCAACAGGACGGACCAGCGCGTGCCACCGTGAGCGACACATGCATGCGCGACATGGAAGCCTGGACCGACGTCTGGGTCATCGTATCGATGTTACCAAGATGGGGTTATGTTGACCAATCAGATATCATTTGGGTTTCAGTAATTGTTCACTCATACTGTTGCCTCTTTCATGTTTATCATGAACTGCGTATCAGTAGTACCTAAGAAGTGATTTCAGAATACCTCCCTGTTAGGCCATACCAATGTTTACACAGTTTTACAAACTCTTCAAACTAAATACTGCTGGAATGTTAAGACATTATTTTCAACGTTCATTCCATCAAACCATTTTTGACAGCCAACTCTATCTTTGTAACCATTCAATGACCAACCCGGTCAGCATTCTTCACAAGGGCCATGAGAAAAATATATATTACCAGTGAAATGTCTGACTTATTTAACAAGACATCCATTCCAGTGGTAAATTGTAAAAAAATGCCATTCTCTTGGCGTATATTGAGACAATGTTTTGGATTTCCTTGATCAATCTTGTATCATATACAATGTTCACAAATCTATGTGAACTCACCGATGACAGATATTCGATTTTTGAAAGTGGTATTTCAGTGCATTTTCAAGATTATCGAAGACGCAACACTGTAGGGCAGCTTACTGAGCCGATGCTTGCCTGGTCCCTGCCAGTATTGGAACGATATCGGCCCAGTAGCATTACGACCCGTGGCGCTATCTGGGAGTTATTTCCAGCATTATGTTTTTCCTGTAAAACAAATACTACATTGATATAGTCCAAGGGTTGAATGCTTTAAATAGTTCGATTCGAGTTGTATGTGAGAACACTGGAACCGTAGGTATGTGTTCTATGGAAAATACATACGCGTGCCAGTTCTTCCATCGGTATGTAGATTCTTGTAATTTTATTTAGCCATAGCATATTGCGTGCTATCATTCTAAGGTGAAGTTGTCGCATATCCACCACACACATTCGCGTCATAGACTGCTGTAAAATAGACATATGCCACACATGATCCACATCATTAACGTCATCCCGATGTATCAGTCGTATTGTCTACGGCTTTCTGAGATAATACTCACATATCTCAAGTCTTGGACAGAATGTGTCTGAACATATTAAACGGAAATGGCGTTGCTTGATGGGAGAACATGGCCCCGCATTTAAATGCTATATATCATCTTATCTTATTATCAAGCATTTTCCTTTCATAAGATTCATATTTAATCTGTTTGACAGCGTATGCTTCTTTAAAGATTACGCATTGGGCATTTATGTGCCGCATATGAGGACATGCTGCATCGAGGGATGGGAATGTTGGCCATAGCGAATTAGCTCAAATGTCTAATTGTAAAACGATGAGATGGAAGCGGAATAATAGTATCATTGCGCATTCTTATTGGACCAACATTTATTTGTCAGCTCTAAGTGTATATATGCAACTAGTTTGCGTTTATTTAAATGCAGACTAAAGTTCTTGCCCTGGCGGTACGTGGTGTGACAGTATTCCAACCTATAGGGCATGGACTTCACATAGGGCAATGCACGTACAAGTGATCGTCATACTCCTTACACAATGTGTGGCATGTTAATGACTTGTCTACTTAGTACAAGAAAATGCTGCGGCGAAGCAGTCATCTATTCCAGAGACACGTTTTCTGTAATGCGAATTTGGGACTAATCTCCTTGATCTGTCAGGAGATAAAGGACATGAAATTATGCCACGGCTGGATGTGTATCTGTCACATAAAGAAGGCGCGTCAACGCGGCTGGGTGTTTATTTGTCATAACAAAGAAGGCTTGTCAACGTCGTGGCTTGATGTTTATGTTTCGTATAAAGAAGGCGTGTCCACGTATGAGGATATGCTGCATTGCGTGATGGCAATTTTGGCCATAGCAAATTAGCTCAAATATCCAATTGTAAAGAGATGAGATAAAGGCGGAATAATAGTATCAGTGTGCCTTCTTATTGGACCAACATTAATCTCTCAACTCTAAGTGTATATATGCAACTCGTGTGCGTTTAGTTACATGCAGACTGACGTTATTGCGCTAGCGGTACATGGTGTGACAGTATTCCACCCCATATATGGCATGGACTCCGCATAGGCCAATGCACGTACTAGTTATCATAATACTCATTACGCAATGTGTGACATGTTAATGACCTGTCTACACAGTGCAAGAAAATGCTGCGGCGAAGCAGTCATCTTCCATTCCAGAGACATGTTTTCTGTAATGCGAATTTGCGACTAATCTCCTTGATCTGTCAGGAGATAACGCACGTATAAGTATGCCATGGCTGGATGTGTGTGTGCCATATAAAGAAGGCTTGTCAACGCGGCTGGATGGTTATTGGTCATAATAAAGAAGGCTTGTCAACGCGGCTGGTTGTATATATGTCATATAAAGAAGGCTTGTCAACGCGTTATGATAAATTATCCCAACATGAGGAATATCGCAATGTGAGTATGACGTGGTGGTTAAAGGCATCATGTGCAGCATGTGTTGATCTTAAAACACGGCATAGATTCAGCAAAAGAATTCGGGCTGTCACTCATCTATCAGACGTCACATGTAAGCTGCTGTCACACGCAAAATAGCGTAGCACCATCACGAAAATAGAAAATATATTTCACGAAGCTGTACGAATTGTATGTCCTTGGTGACTTGACATGGTAATACATCTTCAACATTCTGCTTTCAAAGTTTCAAATCGAGTCCAAACTGGACAGAGCTTAGCTAGACCTAGTCAGAGCACAGCTAGAAATAGGCGCGGCGTGGATAGACACGGGTACCTCAATTATATTCCTATGCATATGGCCGTGGATCATAGTTCGATTTATATTGCATCCCGTTCACCAACGGGCGTGCGCCATACACCATGCAGATTAGATAGGCACAGTTGTGAATGGATGAATCCAGCTTTTCAATCAACCACATGACGTCATGATCAACAACGTCACACGTATACTGACGGAATGGTCATTTACGCCATGCGTGAGTCGAGTAATTTCGTCCTGAACGCGCAATACTCCATCAGGTTGTACGAACTGCACGCCTTTACCATAGGCAGCAATTGTACCCAGTCAAATTACTTTCAAAATATTAAAAATCTAAACAAATATTTTTTTCTGGAAATTGCGAATCAAAGAATGCAGAGATAGATAGATCCCAAAACGGGCAATACGTGAGTGGCGCTTAGCTAGAGATGGGTCAGACATAGCTAAACCTAATTCATCCATTGACGAAGTGGACAACTATTTCTAATTACAATCTTATAATATTGTGGCCGAGTGATTTCGTCACAAAATATGTCACTGTTATGGTTACTATATTCAGTGTAGTTAAAAGGAGTTTGTCCAAAGGTGATGTATGGTAACTTTAAGTTGTCACAATTTCTAAGATATTAGCTTGGTAAATCTCTACATGGATTACTAAATGACAGCGTCACAGCGTAATTTTGTCCTTAAACCCACGGGAGAATCGTTGTCAAAAACAGACATGGTGGATCTAAATGTATAACACAGATGCTGTCTAGACTGTTTCCGCCATGGTGATTGATAAGCAATAGAAACGCCTCGCGAAATTTACATGCAATTAATTAATTACACGCACTACTTGGCTTTCCGCTACTGGTGTTATCAAACTATGGCGGCTTGCTTCATCCCATAGTGTACGGTGTGATGCGCACATCCACATAGTTGGATCTGGTAGCTTTTCACGGGCTGATTGGCTATGCGAAGTCGAACATAATGGACCTTCCCAGATTAAAGCCGTAATATGACGTCATATGACGTCATACTCATCCAAGCTGCGTGTATGATGGCGTCATACTCATTACGACATAAATGATTCTATGTGGCCCATCTTTAACTCGTAATACTTCGACACCTTATACGAACTGTATGTCTCTACTATTTAATAAATGTATTGTTGAATATTTTGAAACTAATTTGACTGGATGCTGTTGCTGCCATAGGGCGTGGCATCCTTCAATAGCTTACCTGTGTAGTGTTCTAGAACCTGATAGTCAGGGAGTTCAGAGATCAATCGATCGATCACAACACGAGCGAGGAGTGGGTCGAGCTTAGCCAGAGATGGGGGCACAGCTAAAAATGGAAAGGTCAATTTGCTAGAATTTAACTTGTTTTATCCCCCCTCACCACCCTCAACCCCGCCACTCCCCCCCCCCCCCACCGCCACTGCTGTACTAGGCTACGTAGTCGCAGTTATATTTTTGTCATGGCCCCTTTGTAGGGGAATAGCACTAACAGTCCGCCATCCTAATAGCCCAACCGTGAATTTAGGCTACACGCTCTCGCGTGAACGGCTCCATGAATACAAATTGTAGTGGCATTACCGTTTGCAAATTAGACTGTATGAGAATTTACGTCAGAGTGTTTTTTTCATTAAATCGGATCTATAGTTGAACACTTGGCGACAACAGCAAGCCTATGTTCCTGTAAATTGTATTTGCTTATTTAAATATGAGGTGACGGACCCCTTACATATACTTTTTTTACGCATGACATAGCATTAAACACCATGAATACGCAGGAGGCATTAGCCAATTGCATACATTTATCTGTTCTGCTTGAACATTGTTAATCTTGGGAATAGAACGGTAAATATGGTAGGCACTGTCTGGAGGGGAGTGGGTGCGGTTCGTCGTGTTAATTAATTAATGAAGTAATTATTATTAAATGTTCACATTCACACCAGTATGCGTGAAACTAAAATTGTTTAAATTGTAACATTTTAGAGAGGTAATGATGCCAATGTCATGAAGTGAAATAAATCTTAACATATGATGATTTCATCCCGTACAAATTATTATATAATGTTTGTAATTGCGAAGTTGTATTAGACACTCGTGCCTCTAATTACATTTTACAACTTAACAAATTATATTTATTTATGCGTAACGGAATCGTCATTTGTTAAGATTTATTCCGCTTGGGCGCATCTAGGCACACAATGTAAGCTTCTAAAAGTGTACAATTTTGACAATTTAATCTTCAAGCATTCTGCTGTGAATGTGTACCTTTAAAATTATTATTATTATTATTATTATTATTATTAGTATTATTAGTATTAATCGTCGAAATTTGGCGTAACCAAACGGATTGCTCCCTTGTTGGTAAGGTAATTGGGAACTGTTGTTGTCTAGCATATTCCAGACGAAGTTATTTTCAATTCAATCAGCATTTTATAGGTTTCGCTAAGGGTGCTCATCTAAAATATCGATGGATAGACAGAGGTGTGGAAAGGATGCGGGTGGCTGCATTGCGTGAGCATAGTACAAACATGTTGGTACCAACACACAACGTTGCTGTGCTGTAAAAATAGAATATAGCTCTATTTCACCCAACTCTATAACCCACTTTTTCAGCAAACAAGTAGAGCGCAAAGCTGTTCTGCCACTAGCGCTACCACCGCTCCTACTACTACTACTACTACTACTACTACTACTACTACTACTACTACTACTACTACTACTACTACTACTAACACCACCACTACTACTACTACTACTACTACTACTACTACTACTACTACTACTACTACTACTACTACTACTACTACTACTACTACTACCACCACTACTACTACTACTACTACTACTACTACTACTACTACTACTACTACTACTACTACTACTACTACTACTACTACTACTACTACTACTACTACTACTACTACTACTACTACTACTACTACTACTACTACACCACCACTACTACTACTACTACTACTACTACTACTACTACTACTACTACTACTACTACTAACACCACCACTACTACTACTACTACTACTACTACTACTACTACTACTAACACCACTACTACTACTACTACTACTACTACTACTACTACTACTACTACTACTACTACTACTACTACTACTACTACTACTACTACTACTACTACTACTACTACTACTACTACTACCACCACCACCACCACCACTACTACTACTACTACTTTTTTTTTTTTTTTTGATGACACAATCAACGGATCGTGCGGAAAACCTTTAATATCCAAAAATATATAAAAGGCTGACACAACTATACAATACACTAACACTGAACAGACGTCAAAGTAAAAACAACTTAAAAAAATTCGCCAATTTTTCCATCATAAATAATATCATTCACAATATATGCGCAATACAAATATATACTGCCGTAATACAATAAACGCCATACATACATTATTATGGCCAGTTTCTGGACAGGCCCAGGTAATTGATTTTGTAGCCGACAAAACGCGAGTATTTAAACACAAACGTTTTGTCAGCAGTACAGCGAACAATAGCAAATATCGCCTCTGCAAATTAATCTTTCTCTTTACTTGGCGAGAACGTTTCTGAAAATGTCCGTGATCGCTTGCGGCCTGAGTAAACAATAACAAACGCCGCTGCTATTTTGAAAAAAAAAGATCTGTGTTTACATAGAGATACTGATTCCTATATTACCCCGGGTCGTTTGCAATTCAAACAATACAATTATCTTAATATAATACTGGCCATTAAAAGCAGCCGACACTACTGGACGCAGCAGTCAGATAAGGCAGCAACCACCTCCAATCGAGGGGTGTCCGTATTTAAGCGTTAATATATATATACATTAAAAATCCATTCATAAAAATGTTACACAAAATGATACAGATGGGATTTAAAACATTACAACATTACATTATTTCCATACTCGGCAAGCTAAGGAAATGTGTAATCATCATGGTGACGTTTTAACACCATTCTATGGCGAAGTAGACCAAAACCCTGTCTCTTCAGTGGTATTGAGGAATGTTAATTTCGATTTGGAGGCCAAGAGAAGACCATTTTTGAAAACTTACCAGTTGAATGACTGCATCGACAACTGAGTTAGCCACTCCAGTGCTAATTTCCAAAATATTCTCCTCTCGGCCCGCAAATGGTCACTCAATCAGCGAATATTTTGACATTCCTTAACAAATGCTGCCATTAAAGGGTTAATAATCAGAGTTTCTTTTTCAACTAATATTAATTTAAACTCACCTGGTACTTCAATACAGGATCTGTGGTGTTCATAAATTAAAAATTATCCAGTTCATATGTGATAATTCTACTAAGTTGGTTACACACCATGTATATTTAAACCTTTCAATCTTCCCTTTCTTCATCAACCGAAAAAGTTCTCCATGAAGGAAAATTAGCATGCTGGCGCGAAAAATCGCTTTCAATGAAACTAAGCTGTTCATGTTATCATGGCCCAGTACCTTAGCGCATCTATATTTCCAAATTGTCCAAACCGCCATTGTAACAAGACAAATTAGGACATCTTGTAGGCTGTTTGTAAGATGCAATTGCACATGTTTAAAATCTCTAAATAAAATAATATTAGCTGTCAATTTCATATGACTGATCCCGAAATCCTTTAAAACTGTCACTATGTGATTCCAGAACTCAAGAATGACTGAGCATTTAAGGAATACGTGCTCGATTGATTCCTCTTGCAATTCACAAAGAGGGCATCGATTACTGGTTGTGACGTGACATTTTTGTAATAGATGACCAACCCAAAGTCTGCGATGGAGAAGTCGCCAATCTACATCGTTTGCTTTATATGGTATAGAGGGCAGGTGTACATCTTTCCAGACAGTTTTCCATTCAAAGGGTTTATAACATGTGTCATTCCAAACACCAACAGCTTTTGGTGTTTTAGCGTGATTTTGTATCAGAACTGCATACCAGTCATGGTAACTCATATGACATTTGAATACATTTTCATCGTAAAGCAAGATGGGTGGAGTTATTTCCTGTTTGCTAGTGGAATTTTGTAATTTAATCCAATCCGGAGGAACTGCCATCCTAATTTGAATTAATAATCTCTGAGCGTCGATGGTTCTCAGCTTACATTTCTCTGATATGGTCTGCCTGGAAACCTACGCTCAGGAATCAAGTGTAATCACATCTGCAAGTGCTGGATCCCGTTAGTTGCTAATGATGGGAAATAAAGAGCTCTATTGGACAGGGTAATGTTATCATTTCCCCACAATTGTTGGTTTAAAGCATCTCCCCATGTCAATGGCGATTGAGTGGTGTTAGAAAACATACTTAATGCCTTGCATAAGTCCTGATATATCCCAGGAATCCTCCGATTGTTTTGGGGTGGCGTATTTGAAAAGAAGATACTTGCAACTGGACATGGCCCTATGTAACTTTGGAGTAATTTGCGTGAAACGCTTGTCCAAGGCGAATCTTCATAAAGTAATTCATAAAGAAATTTCAGTTTTAAAGACTCGCATTTTGTTGGTATGTGAACTAAATCTAACCCACCATTTTGTTTTTTGTTCACACACACAGCCTGTGATATAAGGTTAGTGTTATCTTTCCATAAATATGCAAGAATTAATTGACTAATTTCAGTTTCTACATATTTTGGCATATGTACAGCTGAGGCTGTATACCACAGCCCGGACATTGCCAAATTATTAATGACAAAGGTTCTTCCAAAAATTGACAAATGGCGCCGCCTCCAACCTGCTAGAATATGTTTCACTTTAGTAAGGCGATATGTCCAGTTCATTGAGGGATCCATTTTCCTATTGAAGTAAATTCCCAACACTCTAATATTGTTGTCTGACCACTTTATTCGCATGACGTCATACTTTCGGGAATTCCACTCACCAAGAAACAAACCAACGGATTTATCCTTATTTATTGTCAGGCCAGATGTTTTCTTAAATTCAACCAGTGTCCTTTCTAGGCGACTAAAATCATAATTATCTCCTATGAATACGGTGGTATCATCAGAATATTGTGAAACCTTCAAGGGTCTTACAATACCTGGTATGACAATTCCTTTGAATGTTTTATCTTCACGTATTGTTGCCCCAAATGACTCCATGGCAAGCACAAATAAGAAGGGTGGCAATGAACATTCCTGTCGAACGCCACGCTTCAAAATTACAGCGTCAGTTAAATGAGTATTTGCCAAATATCGACTACTTATATTAGTATACAATATCTTGACCCACTTAATAACATTTCCCCCTAAGCCAATACAATGTAAAGACTTAAAAAAGAAAATCCCACTCTAGACGATCAAATGCCTTTTCATTACCAAGACTAATGATTGCTGCTGTCTTTCTCCACTAAATTAATTAAATCCGGTATAAGAAAGACGTTTGTTAAAATGCCTCTACCTGACATACCACAGGTCTGATCAGCGTCAATCACTTCCTCCAAAGCTCTGCTTGGTTTTAGTGACAGAGCTCTAGAAATTATTTTATAATCCACACACAGCAGAGATATTGGTCGGTAAATTCTCCATTCCCCCCTTTCGCCTTTCTTATAAAGTATTCGAACGTATGTCTGAGACATGGAAGGTCGAAGGTTGCCAATTTCCAAAATGTCATGTACGACCTGCAGCAATGATGGCCCTAGTCTACTCCAGAATGTGCTATACAATTCTACTGTAAGGCCATCACATCCAACAGTTTTGTTTGCTTTCATACCAGGTAATGATTCAATTAAAGCTTTTAATGTTAAACAGTGATCACACATTACACGGCATGAATCCAGCAACGTTTTCTTGATGTTACCTAAAACATGTGCAGCTGCTGCAGCATCACATCCTTCGGACGAATAGAGACATTGATAAAAATGATGAACAGCTCTTGTTATATCAGCAGTTGAATAAAGATGTATACCATCATTTGATTTCACACGTCTAATAATCTTTCCTATGCGGCTATCTTTTTCCAAACTGCAGAAAAACTGTGTGGGTTTTTCACTCTCAGCCTGCATCTGAGATCGTGACCGAATTTTGGCACCTTCAAACATATACTTATCTAACTCATTTATTTTGTTTTTTGCTTGAATTAAAAGGTCGTTATAGCATTCTTCTCCGTTATTTACTTTATTGGAGGTTCGTAATAAAAGTTTATCAACGCTTTCCTGTGCCTTCGTCTATCGCAAAAGGTCGTTATAGCATTCTTCTCCGTTATTTACTTTATTGGAGGTTCGTAATAAAAGTTTATCAACGCTTTCCTGTGCCTTCGTCTATCGCGTGCTAATTTATTAGCATACTGTTGTGAAATGTGAGCCATATTATTTTTACCCTCCTCCCACAATTGAATCACATTTTCATATGAGTCCTTTTTCCCGAGCCGATAATGCCAAAAGTGTTGGATAAGCTGATCATATTTAGCATCATGAAGGAGTGAGTTACTAAATTTCCAATATCCATTCCCTTGCTTAATCCAGTCAGCATTAGCTAAGGTAATACACAGCATGTTGTGATCCGTGCCCATCACGTGGATACCAAGTGAACTGTTTTCCATCAGGATTCAACAGCCGATAACTGTCGAATAAGCATTCTCGATCATACAGCTGGTTCAACTCCTTGTGGGATGTGTCAGCATAAATAGCTGAAACCCGTCTATCTTTATTTGCATCTAAAATACAGTTACAATCTCCTCCTAGTACTAAATTTTCCGTCCCTGCATGTATAAGTGTCGATAATTCTTTTAGAAAAGCATGCCGAGGATGCATAAGTTGGTGCATAAATACACATAAAATTTAAAACTGAGTCAGCAATATTTAATGATATTTTCACCCAACGCCCATTTGTATCAGTTGATGAGGATACGACATTAGCATATTTAAGGCACCTGGGGAGAATAGGAATAGCAATTCCTGCACTATTGTCTGTTGATAACGAACAGTACAATTCGCCTTTGAAGAACTGTTTAAATGAATTATATACTTCAGGATTGTGAATTTTAGTTTCCTGAAGTAATGCTATGTCTGTATTTTGCTTTTCAAGTTCTTCCACCAAAGACTGTTGCTTTAATTCTGTATTCAAACCCCTACAATTTAAGGTGCTAATAATCATAATACGTAGGGTAATATACAACACCGCTACAATGGTAAATCTAATTGGATTTTGTTTTTTTACTGCCAGTATTTCGTTTTTAGCCCATTTACCCAGCTTACTGTTAAAATCATGATTATTCAGCCGAACAATTACGAAATGTCCATACTTGGAAGCATCATAATCACACCTTAAATGTCTATGGTCTAGCCCTGTCGCTGTTATATAGGGCACGAGCGTTTCACCATCATCTGAACGATGCGTGAGCATTTCATTGGTCGTATGTGAAGTGACTGAGTATTCTGACCCAGCCAATGACATATTGTCATCCTCAATATCCTCTTCCTCCACCTCACTCTCAGAATCCAGAATCAATTTTATGACGTCTAATTCCCCCAACGCCATTAATAATAGGGGTATCCATAGCATCCATCATTGAAATACTCCACCTATTGCGCCTTTCTCAGGGCTGTGGTTAATGCTACTTATGCCCGAGATTTGACTTAATGGAAGTGGGGGGAAATCTTCGTCTTCCGTCAATTGTGAGCTAAATTTATTTTGCCCACATCCGAAACTCTCTGACTAAGTAAACTCAATATCACTCACATTCTCGCCATCAACTTGTTGACTTTCGCTAGCATCAACTGGAGTTAAACCAATCCCTTCTTCTAAAATGTCTATTTCATCATTAGGCTCAGTTCTTGCTACCGCTGCACACGACATTAATGGCAAATGCACATCAGATACAACTGGAATTGGCCCTGTAATATGTGGTGAAATGTCCTTATCCCTTATCAGCACATAGGATTTTTCAACTGATCCACCACTTTGAGGTTGCCTTGATGCAGTAGAATTGGCCATCTTATTAGGGCATCACCATTTAAAATGCACAGTAGAACCGCATATAAGGCACCTGTTTTTCTATGGACAATCTCCTGCTAGATGGGTAGTACTTGAACAAATGCGGCATTCCGTAACTTTTCCCCTGTACCATAAGGGAAGGATGAAAATTACATCAATGGACAATTTATTAGGTATCGAAATAAACTAGCCTAACTCCAGTCTCTAGCGTCCTGTCAAATCGATATGTCTCTCTCTCTCTCTCCACCTTCACAATCTTCCCATACTGGCTGAGCTCAGATGTTAGCCGCTCATTAGGGATCTCCAAAGGCGCTTTAATCTTCACCACCAGTTTATCGCTATCAATTTCTTCAACTCCACAAACCTCTCCCTTAACAGTCAAATCGTTTGCTAATAGCTTCTCCTTTGCCTGTTCATTGGCCAAAGTGATGTTCCATATATTACTAGTAATAGTAATAAGGCCCTTTAACACCATAGGTCCAGCGCCGACGATATCTTTTACGCCATGATACACGTCTATGGCGGATACGTCCCACCCTCTTGTGGTTATTTTCAAACTTAACGTCCGTTTATATTTAGATGACATTTCTAATGACATTATAACAGCAGCGCGCCAGACCACGTTTAAAATCGAGCGTTTGCATGTAGGTCACACTAACACAGGTGAAGGAAAAGCCGCCTATACAAACAGGTCAGGCTAAAGCAATCCTCAAAGGCAACCAACATAAAAGGCGCTTTTAATGACGTGAAAGGAGGCGGACAAGCGCAACTAAAGGAGGACACCATACAGCTGGACAAACAAGGCCGAAACAGCAGCGACAGCCAACAATGGCTAGCGCTTTAAAACAAGCGAGCAACAAGCTTGAAATACTTCGCTGCAAAAACGACCTTCAACATCAAAATCTCCCAAAATAAATACAACGAAATCAACGTATATACACTTATAAAGAACCAAGACAAAGATAAAGCATATAGGCGTAGTAGAATTCGTCTTAAATCGACGTTAATAGCAGAGCCAAATCAGTACGACTTCAATGACTACTACTACTACTACTACTACTACTACTACTACTACTACTACTACTACTACTACTACTACTACTACTACTACTGCTGCTGCTGCTGCTGCTGCTGCTACTACTACTACTACTACTAACTACTACTACTATTTTTTTTTTAATCCGACGCTGACGCAGTCGGACAAACTTCACAGAGGAACTCCCTTAAAAAGGCTTGCAATCACCCAGAAAAAAATCTTGTGAACTAGTAAGCCTGATTAATATTACACCAAAACAAAAGATAAATAATGAGCATTAATACAATCTATAAATACATATGGCTTAAATAGTATAGATACAAAACAGTAAGCTGACAAAGATCCGATAGCAAAACAAAACTTAACAAAGGCATTACTATTCAACCCACATGTAGTAGTAGTAGACCCGTGTGGCGAGTGAAACTATCCAACAAATGAAAAGTGCCTCGTCAATCAAAGACAGACAAGTCAATCATTGATGCCCGTGGGCTGATTCTTTAAGGATCAGCGGGCGTAGTAGCATTTGGGTAGTATAATACATATAGTCGGCAGAACAATTACAGCAAACTAGATGGCGCCCTTGTGTACGTGTTCGATTTAGTTTATTGTAAGGTTTTGTAAATTACCATTCAACCCATGTGTGGTAGTAGGGCCGTGTGGCGAGTGCAACTATTCAACACATGAACAGTGACTCGTCAATCAATGACAAATAAGGCAATCATTGACGCCAGTGGGCTGATTCTTTAAAGATCAGCGGGCGTAGTAGCATTTGGGTAGCATAACATATATAGTCAGCAGGAAAATTACAGAAAAATAGATGGACATAGATGGCGCTCTTGTTTACATTTTTGATTTACTTTGTTGTAAGGTTTTGTACATTACCAGGGAACAAATCATCCTATAAAACCCTGTGCAAGTTTCTACAATTACCCGGGACGATTGTATAATTCAATTGCAACTTACTTTATCGATTGATTATTAAATTACCCCAGTCTGTTTATTTATTAACATGAATTATTAAACATAACACTATCAAAATGCAGACTAAAATGAATTACGGGACACAGATTAATTAAAAGACAGAGATTAATCAGTTGTAGTAATTAAATGATTTAAGCTAGTGCAGGCTCATTTATTTTTACAGTTCCCAACTCTATTGAAACTATATTTGTTTTGCACCATATGTCCTTGAATTCTTTTTCTTTACCATGCTGCTTTAATCTAAAATATTCGCAAGGAATATGATTCAGCAGCAATGAACGAAATATTGCCTTTATTGCTCTATTGTGATTGCCCATAGATGGATTTTTCGTCTGTGTACACCGATGTTTCCAAATGGCCCAAACACCTATGGTTAGCATTGTTAATTAAAATAGTCCTTGCAGACTTTATGATATTTACACTGCTTGATCCAAATTCTCTAAATAAGACTACATGCGTTTCTAGAACACTGGGCTTTGATCCAAATTGTGCCAAGATTTGGCTGATAAAGTCCCAAAATTGTGACAATATTGGATATTCCGCAAATAAATGCTCGATTGTTTCCTCGTCTGTTTGACATAAGTAACACCTATCAGAAGTCGCAATATTGCACTTGTATGCCAAGTGTCACACCCATAGCCGTCGATGTAGTAATCGCCACAATAAATCACGAGCCATATTTGGTATGTATGGAGAATGTAAGATTTTCCAAACATTTTTCCAACTGGATGGTTTATAGCGTGAGTCATCCCATCTCCTAATTGCTATGGGAGGTGTTTCTTGTTTTCGTCTCATAATGTGGTGCCATTCCTTCGATCTCATCTAGTATATTAACATCTCATCATCAAGAACTAATGCAGGTTGTGGAGTCAAACTATTATTATTTACATTTGGCAGAGGAACCCATTCAATTGGTACAGCAACTGCTGGACATCTATATGCGTCATATGTGTTTTTCAAGCTACTTCTTGCATTGAAATCCATTGACGTGTTTCAGTGGCTAATTCTTCCATTATTGGACCTACAAGGTGCCAACACGTTTGGTAAATTTCAATTGGAAGGCCGGCGACAGCCAACTGACTATACAGAATTATATAATCAAAGAACTAAGCATGCGCTTATAAATAACACAGTAATTAAATCCACTCACTCAAGCCAGCTTGCCAAATATAATGAGCTAGCCAACACACTATAGAAATAGCATATTGGCATGGGGAGAAATGCATTGCATTGGCCACAGTAAGAGGAGACCCATTAAATGGCGGAAACCGCCAGCTAAGAGGAGTGCCTTTAGAAAATGGAAACACAAAATCAGCTCCAACCAAGACAATAATTTACAAATTAAACATACAGTTTGAAAGGAAATACTAATACGAAATATATGTACACAATGTATCTACACAATCGCGCTAGAAACTAGCCAATTCTGGCAGCAATTGCAGAGCTAAATAAACATGTGCGTTCACTTCGACTACTACTGCGACTATTACTACTACTACTACTACTACTACTACTACTACTACTACTACTACTACTACTACTACTACTACTACTACTACTACTACTACTACTACTACTACTACTGCTACTACAACTACTACTACTACTACTACTACTACTACTACTACTGCTATTACTACTACTACTATTACTACGGCTACTACTACTACTACTACTACTACTACTACTACTACTACTACGCCTCCAACAAAAAAACTTGTGAACTAGTAAGCCTGATTAATATTACTTCAAAACACACAATAAATAACATATCTAACTAACGAGCATTAAGACAATCTATACATACATAACGCTTAAAAGATATAGATACAAAACAATAAGCTGATAAAGATCTGATAGCAAAACAACACTTAACAAAGGCATTACTAGTCAATCCAGGTATGGTAGTAGGCCCGTATCGCGAGTGCAACTATCCAACACTTGAAAAGTGACTCGTCAATCAATGACAAAGATGCCAATCATTGCCGCCAGTGGGCTGATTCTTTTAACGATCAATGGGCATAGTAGCATTTGGGTAGTATAACACATATAGTCCGCAGGAAAATTACAGAAAAATAGATGGTGCTCTTGTTTACATTTTCGATTTATTTTAATGTAAGATTTTGTAAATTACCCGGGAACAAATAACCCTATAAAACCCTGTGCAAGTTTTAAAATTACCCTGGACTATTTTATAATTCAATGGCAACTTACTTTATCGACTGATTATTACATTATATCAATCTGTTTATTTGTTAACATGAATTATTAAACAAAACACTATTAAAATACAGACTAACATGAATTACAAGACACAGATTAATTAAAAGACACAGATAAAACAGCTGTAGTAATTAAATGATTTACGCTAGTGCATGCTCATTTATTTTTACAGTTCCCAACTGTATTGAAACTATTATTTGCCCCATATGTTCTTGGATACTTTTTCTTTACCATGCTGCTTTAATCTAAAATATTCGCAAGGAATATGATTCAGCAGCAATGAACTAAATATTGTCTTTATTGCTCTATTGTGAATGCCCATAAATTGATTTTTCGTCTGCACACACCGATGTTTCCAAATGCCCCCAAACACCTATGGTTATCATTGTTATTAAAATAGTCTTATCCGACTTTGTGATATTTACACCGCTTGCTCAGAATTCTCTAAATAAGAATACAGGTGTTTCTAAAACAATGGACTTCGCTCCAAATTGTGCCAAGATTTGCCTGATATACTCCCAAAATTCTGACAATAGTGGACATTCTGCAAATAAATGCTCGATTGTTTTCTCGTCTGTTTGACATAAGTAACACCTATCAAAAGTCGTTATATTGCACTTGTATGCCAAGTGTCCCACCAATAGCCATCGATGTAGTAATCCCCACAATAAATCACGAGCACTATTTGGTATGTATGGAGAATGTAAGATTTGCCATACATTTTTCCATCTGGATGGGTTATAGCTTGAGTCATCCCATCTCCTAATTGCTATGGGATGTGTTACTTGTGTTCGTCTTATAACGTGGTACCATTCCTTGGATCTCATTTCGTATTTTAACATCTCATCTTCAAGAACTAGTGCAGGTTGCAGAGTCAAACTATTATGATTTACATTTGGAAGACACAACCAGTCAAGTGGTACAGCATGTTTTATTTAATTTAGTAACTATATGCTTCATATGTGTTTTTCCATTTACATCCATTTACGTGTTTGGGGGGGGGGGGGGGGTGTTATATCAGATAAACATGGAATGACATATTTTGCAAAGGACGGTAGATAAAGTACTGCATTGTTATAACATATATTTCTATTGCCCAACAATTGCTGTTATAGTACTTCCTTCCAGCAGGTAGGCGGAGGCATGTATCTGTCAAATATTTCTAACTCCTTAACCTGATCTTTAAACACATCTGGTATCATTTGGCTATTTGGAGGTGGCTTCATCGAGGTTAAAACACACTCCGCCAGAAATGGTTCTACAATTCTATCCACAAGAGCTTGTGCAACACACGCCCACGTCGCATCTGATGTAATAAGATCATTAAAAAATGTTAGCCGTAAAGAAACACATTTCACTATAAGATCAATTAAACCAAGTCCTCATTCTAACTTAGCATTATTGAGATCACGATGGGAAACTAAATGACTCTTTTCTTCCCATATGAAGGGCAATAGCAACTGGTCAACCTCCTTTTCTACATATGTTGGCATGTGTACAGGAGATGGTGTAGACAATAGCAAGTTGTTGACAACAAACGCTCTACCAAAAATTGAAAGACGATGAAGCCTCCAATTTGCTAATATTCTCTTAAGCTTAGATACTCGTTCATTCCAATGTTGTGTTGTATTCGGTTTCCTGCTAAAAAAGATGCCTAAAATCTTAATGGTATCATTAGACCATTTGATTTCACGTGGCTGGCCATTCCGCTCTTTCCATGGCCCCAAAAATAATCCTTTGGATTTTGTTTTATTGATTTTCAAACCAGATGCATTTTGGAACTTTTCTAGCACTTGGTTTAAAATTGTAAAATCATTGTTTGAACTAGCAAACACAGTTGTGTCATCAGCATATTGTGACAGCTTAAGTGGTCTTTTTATGCCACGAATACATATGTCGTGAAAGTTATTATTTTGCCTCAATGCTATGCCAAGGGAGTCCATCACAATAACAAATAATAATGCTGATAGGGAACACGCCTGTCTAACACCACATTCCAAGACACTTTCTCTGGATAATTGATGGTTCACTAAATAGCTACTCCTGATATCCGTATATAAAATCTTAACACATTTAATAAAGTTTGCGCCTAACCCGAACGATTGCAAAGAATTAAAAACAAACTCCCATTCCACATGGTCAAATGCGTTGTCCAAGGCAATCACAGCTGAAGGAATGCTATCCTTCTCAACCAATTGGGCCTCTTATTAACATGGTGTAGGTTAAAATTGTCTTCCTAGCCACAGCACATGCCTGATCTGTTCCAATAATTTCTCCTAAAACACCACCAAGTTTCAATGTTAGTGCTCAGGATATTAGTTTGTGGTCTAGACATACTGGTGAAATCGGTATGTAATCCTGATTTAGACGTCTGTCGTCTCATTTATATAGTATCCTTACGTATGTTCTAGCCATAGTTGCTCGTAAATGGCCTTTCTAAAAAGGTTCAGTGGCTAACTCTGCCATTATTGGACCAACCAGGTGCCAAAAGGTTTGGTAAAATTCAACTGGAAGGTCGTCACTCTCAGGTGATTTTTCTAGTTTCATGCCATTGAGGGATTTAGTTAAATCTTCTAGTGTTAACGGTTGATCACATACTTCACTGCCTGTGTCTGACACTTTTTTGTCTCTCCAATTTTGCATCTTCATTAAATCCCTCTGGCGTGTACAATGACTCATAGTAATTGCATATAATAGTACTCAGTTCAGTGTAGGTAAAGACATTTGAACCATCCAGCATGTTTAATGAGCACATCACCTTATCTATTGCCCGTGCGTTTTCTAATGTGCACAGATATCGGATTAGCTTTCCCCTTCTGCATGCATCTGGGCTCTTGCTCTAATTGTTGCACCTTCAAACTCATATTGTTCTATATCTCCTATTTTACTTTTAATTGTAACCAGTAATTCATAATAATTATCTTCACCATTATTTACAGTAGTATTTATTTTCATCAGTGATCGATGAAGTGTTTTCTTGCATTTGCGTATTTCCCGTGCTTTTCTAATAGCATACTGCCGGGAAACATACTTTAAATCCAGTTTTACATCCTTCCACCATTGCAATGAGCTCTTATATGATTGTTTCCTATTAATCCAATGCTGCCAACACCTCTCTATATTATTCTTATAAAATTGTTCTCCAAACAGTGTTGTGTTTAATTTACAAAACCAGACCCCCCTTTTGTTACCCAGGCAGCATTGGCAAAGGTTACACACACCATGTTGTAATCTGTGAATGCGACTGTCTTAATATTATCATATCTCCAGTACCCTGTTAACAAGGTATTCACATACATTCTGTCGATCCTTGACTCAACTCAATCTTTACCGTGAGGTTTTGATATTCTATACGTGTCAACTAACTTTTTATTATCACATATTTGTTTTAAGAGTCTATGTGATGTTTTAGTATCAGTTGACGTTGCATTCCTGTACTTTTCTTTATCTATGACACAATTAAAGTCATGTTCTCAGGGATGTTATCTAGTGCTGTTGTAGACAGCTCATCTCATTGACAAAATTACGACGTAGTTGGTGAGATGCAGGTGCATATATATATATACACAGCAACGTGAAACATGTGCGTTGTATATCTATTGTGACTCTCACCCAGCAACCATTTGCATCTACTACTGAAGAGATTACATTTACATAGGCTGAACAATGAGGGAGTATAAGTATCGCTACGCCAGCACTATTATCTCCAGATGACGAATAGAATATTCTGGATCCAGAAATGTTTTCTAGATTATTGTATAATTAAGACTTCTGAATCTTTGTTTCCTGTATCAAAGCGATGTCAATCTGCTCATTTTTAGAGTCTCTGGTAAGTGGCGCTGTGATTTGTCACTATTTAAGCATGTACAATTGAGTGTACAACTTAGCATAACAAGTAATAGCATGATGTGTACAACCGATGGTATTAAGCTAACTGGGTTTTTTCGACCCTCTCTTTGCCCATTTACCTATTTTACGCTCACACGCTGTACTACTTAGGTCAACTTTTTTCCAAATGCTTATATATTAATATATCTGGATCATGACTCAGATGCCTATATGTAACCCCTTTTGCCATCACATATGGAACTAACACCTCTTCTGCCTCTGACCTGTACATCACCATTGCATCTGGTGATTTAGAACTTTGTGTTTGAATGGATATATCGGATTCAGCCACTGACATATTATCATCTTCTGTATCACTTTCCTCTATTTCTGATTCAGAGCTGTCTCCATCTTGCTGTCGCTTTGTTCCACTCAATCGACCCGAGACACCAATTACTTTCTCTAAATTATTCAAGTCGTCTAGATTGAGAGTACTCAGTGGAAAATCGAGGTTAATTTCAATATCTTGTGACTTACATTTTACGTGTCCTAAATTAAAACTTTCTTCCAGTGGGTATTGATCATCATCTTCAACTTGTGTGGAATTATCCTCTCTGACATCATACTTGGATTGACTTGTTACTGGAGTAAGACGTAGCCCCTAATCTAGAACCTCTATTTCATCACCCGCAACTACAGCAATTGGATTCTTAGATTTTTCACCATGCTTCTCATTAACATGGACTTTAGCTACAATCTCAGCAACTACTGGCTCTATGACATTTTCTTTAGACACATGCTTCTCATTGACATGGATTTCAGCTAAAATCTCAGCAACTACCGGTTCTATGACATTTTCTTTAGAGACAACTTGCTTTGCACTTTTATCAGCACCCTCTGTGAGAGATTTGTTATGCGGGCATCGCCACTTAAAATGATGACCCTCACACTAGACATTTGTTTTTGTTAGGTCAATCTGTTGCACGATGTTCTCTGTTTAAGCAAATTCTACACTCTTTGATTTGCCCCCTGTACCATAATGGCAAGATAAATCGACAATTTACCATGACCTTACTTGGGAGAGGTTGTTCTATCTTTTAGAAGCTAATTTTTCTGATGCTATTTTTTAAGGTTTGATCAAATGGATAGGTCTCGTGTTCTACTTTTTCAGCGTTGCCATACTTGATCAATTCATTGGTAACCCATTCATCTGGGATCCCTAACGGAACCTTCATCTTAACTAACAGACGATCAAAATCTAATTCTTCCACATTACACACCTCACCCTTCATGACAATGTCGCGGAACTGTTCCTTCACACTTTCATTAACCACAGTGACATTCCATGTGGATTTGGAAACATTAATGAGACCTCGAAGGACCCGTGCCCCTGCCCCAACTACGTCCTTCAACCCATGATACACCTCAGTTGCCGAACCACCTCAATGCGTTGTCGTGATTTTAAGACTCGGGGTACGCTTTTAAGAGGTTGTCATGGTGATTTAATGAAAGGGGAAACCCACACTACTACACTATATAAAAGGAGATAATGCCCATATATAATACCAAGCCGTCAGGGAGAGTGCTAAACACTAAATAAATAGTGTCCCCTTTTGAAACCCTGACGCCTACCAACAAATATACGAATAGATAGTACAATCGTATATGTTTTAGTTTGAACCACTTATTAAGTGATTCACTAACACCTAACCGATTAAAGTATACTAACAGATTTATGAATAGGTAGTGCAGGCATATATTTGTTAGTCTGTTCGTGTTGGGCAGAGACAGCCAACTGGCTATAGAGATTTATATAATTAAAGAACCAGGCTTGTGCTTACAAATGACAAGGAATACAATCAACTCACTCAAGCGATCTTGCCAAATATAAGGTGCTAGCCAATGAACTATAGAAATAGCATAGTGGCGGGGGGAAAATGTATGCATTGCCCACAGTAAGAGGAGGCATATTAAATCGCGGAAACCACCAGCTAAGAGGGGTGCCATTAGAAAATGGATACACACAATCCGCTCCAACTAAGACAAGAATTTACAAATTAAACATACAGCTTGAAAGGAAATACTAATACGAAATATATGTATACAATGTCTCTACAAAATTGCGCTAGAAACTAGCAAATTCGGGCAACAATTGCAGAGCTAAATAAATGCATGCGTTCACTTCGACTACTACTACTACAACTACTACTACTTTTCTTTTTTTTGAAAATCCGACGCTGACGCAGTCGGATACACTTCACGGACGAACTCCTTTAAAAAAGGCTTGCAAAATCCCATAAAAAATCGGATGAAATAGCAGGCTTTATTAATAGAATAACAATACAAACCTAACATATCAAAACAGTGCAAGCTAAAATACTCTATTATCATATACCACGACCGTGGCATAACTATATAGAAAACACATTTAATAAAGAGCTGATAACATAACATAATTCAACAAAGACATTGCTCTTTGCACACTGTGTAGTATTAGGCCCAAATGGCGAGCATAGCTAAGCAACGAGTGGTAGAGTGACTCATCACTAATTAGCAGTAAGCTACTGCTACTCGTTGACGCCATAGAGCCGATTCATGACCGGCAGGCAAAGTAGATCATATGTAGTTTGACATAGTACACCGTATTGTAGTAGGGCCAAATGGCGAGTGTAGCTCACCAACAAGTATCGGGGGTGGGGGTGACTCGTCAATAAGTAACAACACGTCACTCATTGACGCCAGTTAGCCGATTCTTAAATGCCCAGCGGACGTAGTAGCCTTTATGTAATATAATGCTCAAAGCAAAAGTATACAAACTATGACTACATAGATGGCGCTGTGTGTTCACATTCTAAATTTACTTCATTGGGAGTTTTTACAAATTACCCCGGAACAAATACACCTATAGTAAACATTTACAACAGGAAGCCAATTGTAAGATATCACACTCTGGTTACTTGAAAATCGGATCACCTTCAGAATATTGACATAATGCTCTTTAGATATTTAACTATACTGCTTCCCAAGGTTAGGATATTCGCCAAGATTAGAGTCTCCTAAGGCATTAACATTTTAAAATAAATGCAATTAAAATAAATAGCATTTATCAATATACAGCAAGCAGCGAGTGTGCTAGCTTATATAAGTTCCGCTTCTGATATTTTTAGATATCCGTATTCAATTGACACTAGGCCAGTTTTGCACCGTACATCTTTAAATCTACTTTCCCTCACATGTTCTACTAGCCTGTAAAATTCACAATGAATCCAGTTTGTCAACAATGGTCGAAAGATAGCTTGTATGGCTCTTTGATGGTTGTTGCCGGTTTTATCTCTGGCCTCTGAACACAGATGCTTCCAGATGGCCCACACTCCCACAGATAACAGGGTTATTAACAATTATTTCTCCTTGCTATTAATGATTCGTCCGATAGTTGAGCAATCTTTGAGCAAAATTGTTTCAGCCACTAAATTCACATATTTGGTTCCAAATTTAGCAAAGAGCATATTGATATATACCCAAAAACTGTAGTTATGCCACACTGAGTAAATAGATGGTTAATCATTTCCTCCTCAGTATTACATAATAAGCACCAGTCTGTACTTGTTATTGGCTGACCGATAGCCTTCGATGGCGTAATCGCCATGCCAGGTCCCATGCATTTCCTGGTAGACAAGGTAGATGTATTGCTGTCCAGCATTTTTCCAGTTCTTTGGCGCGCATCCTAAATTGTTCCAATGACAAACATCAATAGGAGTCTGACTCCGAATTTGCATTAGCATTCTATACGAGTCTCTAGATGTCATGTTGTATTTTATGTGTTCTGACATAAATACTAATGTTGATTGCAACACATCAATGTTGCCTCATGCTTTCAGCAATTTGAACCATACAGCAGGTATTGCATTCTTTATTGTAACACATACGCGCTGAGCATCAATATATCTCATTGACGTTATTCTTGCTACATTTTGCAACGCATTCCATTTACGAGATTTCGGATTTATCAAGTCACGTACATTTTGAATACCATTTTTGGCCATAGAGGGCAAAAATAATACATCATCATTTCCACGAATCAACTCGTTGCCACAAAGACTTTGCTCTAAGGCATCTTCCCAACAATTGGGTTGTGGCATTGATTGTGTATATGCTTGTAAGGCTTCGAGCTGTTCCTTATATTCATTTGGTATCCTTTGATGATTAGGTGGCAGTTTATTGCACATAAATACACATTCTACTGGGGGAAAAAATGGGTCTACATACCTTTAGAGAAGTGCCCTTGAAACAGTTGACCAAGATGAGTGTGAAGTGAGTAACTTATTCAAGAATTTCAATTTTAAAGAAGCACACTTTGCTGAAACATTAACCAAATCCAGGCCTCCGGCATGCTTTTCATTGGTAAGGATTGACTGTGATACCAAATGGGAGTTGTCCTCCCATAAGAAGGACACAAGCTGCGGGTTGATCTTTGACTCTACTGGTTTGGGCATATGAATGAACTACAAAAGCAGTATACCACAATCTAGATAAAATTAAACTATTAAGGACACATGTCCTGCCAAAGACAGTTAGTCGACATCGTTTCCAATTTAGTAATGCACACTTTAGCTTGGATAGCCTTTCTTCCCAGTTTAGTAATACATTTTGTTCTCTACTAAAGTAAATACCCAAAATCCAATCGCCCAAAAATAAGCCCTTAGATTTGTCTTTATTGACGTTAAGCCCTGATGCATTTTGCCAATCTGTCAATACTCCATTTAAAATTCTAAAATCCGTATTATTACCCGCAAACACAGTCGTATCATCTGCATATTGAGACACCTTTAGTGGTCTTTCTATGCCGCGTATACATATTCCTTGAAAGTCATTGCATTGCCTCAATATGGCCCCCAACGATTCCATAGCTATGAGGAATAGAAGCGGGGACAGTGAGCAACCAGGTCAAAAACCTCGTTCCAGCACTACAGGTTCGGATAGCTGAATGTGTAATAAATAGCAACGCGTTATATCAGTATATAAAATATTTACCCATTTAATAAATCTTGAACCACAGCCAATATGATCTAAAGACTTAAACAAGAAATCCCATTCTAGTCTGTCAAACGCCTTCACTATCAAGTGATATTATTGCTGCTGGGATACAATCCTTTTCAACTAATTGAATAAATAAGGTTCCGTATAAGCAATGTGTTGTTTAATATTGATCTTCTTGGCACAGAGCAGGTTTGATCATCATCAATGACCTCGCCTAGGACTGTGCCAAGTGTGTGTGTTAGTGGACGAGTAATAAGCTTATAATCTACACAGAGTAGAGAGGTTGGTATATAATTCGGTATTTTATTTGTGTCACACCTCTTGTATATAAGCCGAGCATATGCTTGGGCCATCGCTGGAGGGAGATGCCCTTGCTTAAAAATGCTGTTTGCTATTTCTTCTAATACTGGCCCAAAAATGTGCCAGAATGTTTGATACAATTCAACTGGAAGTCTGTCGCATCCAGGAGCCTTTTTCTAACTTCATACCTTTGAGGGATTTTGCCAAATCAGCAATTGTTATTGATTTTACACAGCTTTCGTGACATGAATCTGGAAGTCTCTTCGGTATATTAGCTAAAACATATCTAGTTGCAGTTTCATCACTTCCCTCAGATGTATACAATGATTTGTACAATTCGGATACTGTTTCCACCATTTCTGCATTTGAGCACATTTATACCCCATCATTAGTCTTCAGCGAGCGCATTAATTTGTGTATACCGCTTGCTTTTTCCAAGTTACGCATGTAACATGTAGGCTTTTCGCCCTCGGTGTCCATTTGGCGCCATCAAACCGATATTGCTCTGTTTCATTTAGTCTACCTTTTAATGTAAATAATAGTTCGCAATAATTGTATTCCCATCATGAATTGTCTTATTCATTTTACACAACGACCTCTGAAGTGCCTTTTTACACTTTCGTATTTCTCGTGCTTTCCTGATTGAATACTGCCTTGAAATATATTTCAGGTCTGATTTAGCATCTTCCCACCAGTCTGTTATACAATCATACGACCCTCTTCTTTCATCCCAATGCCTCCGACATATGTCCACACATTTGCGATAGCAACTATCTCGTAGCAATGCTACATTCAGTTTCCAAAATCCATCTCCTCGTTTGACCCAGTCAACATTGTCTAATGTGATGGAAAACATATTGTGATCAGAGAAAGTTACTGGGTTTATGTTAGTTTTACACATGTAGCCTTTCAGTGATCGTTCTACATAGATCATTGACGCTAACCTTCCATCGGTTGAAAACCAAGTACATTCCCGGCCTTCTGGATTTTCAATCCAATAAGTGTCTACCAAGCTTTTATTTTCACAAATGTGTTTCAAAATTGTATGCGATGTGTCATTAAACCAAGAGTTTCTGTCTTTAGCCTCATCTAATATGCAATTACAGTCACCACCCATAATTAGGTTTTCAGGTGT
Organism: Chaetoderma sp. LZ-2023a; assembly: GCA_034401795.1. Taxonomy (NCBI): domain Eukaryota; kingdom Metazoa; phylum Mollusca; class Caudofoveata; order Chaetodermatida; family Chaetodermatidae; genus Chaetoderma; species Chaetoderma sp. LZ-2023a. The sequence continues at coordinate 119,809,417 of CM067360.1, forward strand.
TCTGTCTTGAATTATTGTGGAAACATCATTTAGAATTTGCAATTGATGAGAGATAGGTGCATACAGCCACATCAAATGTAAACTTGTGTTTAGTACATCAATTGATACATAAATCCATCGTCCATTTGTATCTGATGCCGACGATATAACGTCAACATAGTTGAGAAAGCTGGGCAGGATACGAATGGCCACTCCCTCACTATTATCTTGTGATAAATTTAAAAAAATCTACCCCTTTGAAATATCTTTGAGAGATTCATACACTTCAGTTTTTTTAATTTTGGTCTCTTGTAGAAAGGCAAAATAAACTCTCCCATTTGCTAGTTCTTCAAGCAAGTGGCGCTGCTTGAATTCGGTATTTAATCCTCTGCAGATAATCATAATTTGTAAAATGATGTTTGCAACCGCGATCATTAGATTAACTTGATTTGTTTTTGTAGACCATTTACCTAATTTTCCTGCGAAATCAATGTTTCCTAGTTCTACTACAGACACAATATTCATATTTGGAAATATCATAATCATGGCGCAGTAGACGATATTTCACACCTCTCACCGTTACATATTGCACTAACACTTCAACCCCTTCGGATCGGTACATCACCATTTCATCTTTCATCTGTGAACTCTGTGTTTGAATGGACACATCTGATTCTGCAACTGACATTGTTTCATCATCCATATCATTTACTTCAATCCCAGAGTCTGAGCTATTGCCTTCTTTGTGACGCGTATTGCTACTTAAGTTACATTTGGCAGGAGCGCCATTTACATATCTTCAAGCTGATTTAAATCAAGTGGGCTTAGCGGAACTTCGACTGAACTTTCCGTCTTCTGAGTCCTAAACTTATCCTGTCCTAATTGTAATTCATCTTCTAACTAATTGTAAACTGGCTCTTCTGTAAGATCATCATTTTGTGCGTGTCTTTTACAGCCACGTTTGACTCCACTGCATTGTGTGTATTTTCTTGACTTAAGGTTACCCTCCTCTAACACTTAAATCTCATCAACTGCTGTTACTTTAAATGGATTTGATGATTGGATTGTGTCATTTTCAGTGGCATGAACCACAACAACAGCCTCCGTAGCGATTGCTTCATAATCATTTGACTCAGTTGCATCCTTTAATGGGTGATTATCTCCTGATACAGAGGGCTTGTTTTGATTTTTTGGACATCGCCAATTAAAATGGTCAACTGACCCACAGAGCAAAAATGTGTTTCGATTGGGACACTCTGTTGTCAAATGGTCAGTACTTAGGCAGATCCGACATTCTTTAATTTGCCCTCTATACCATAAGGACAGGGCAAAGCTGCCATCAAGCGTCAATCTTCTTGGTAAAGGGCTATCCGCTTTATCAAACCAGATGCGTCTTACACCATTGTCTAGAGTTCTGTCAACGGGATACGTTTCCCGTTCAATCTTTTGCATGTTGCCATACTTCTTGAGTTCATTCATGATTCTGTCATCTGGAATTTCTAGTGGAACTTTCATCTTCACTAGCAACCTATCTGACTCGATTTCCTCTATGTTACAATCTTCGCCTTTTACAATAAGAATATCCTCTAGAAGCTTTTCCTTGACCCCCTCATTTGACACTGTTACGTTCCACACAGTTTTAGTACCATTGATAAGCCCCTGCAAAGCAGCCGGTCCCGCGCCAACGACGTCCGTTAACCCATGATGCACGTCGATAGCCATGAGACCCCACCACTTAGTTGTGAGTTTAAGGTTTAGGGTACGCTTATATGTTGCCATGGTGTTTTATAAAAAGAGGAACCCCATACAACTACAATATATAATACAAAGATATAACACCAAGACGTTGGGGAAAGAGCTAAACACTAAATAATTAGCATCCACTTTTGAAACCATGACGTCTACCAACAAATATTCGAATAGAGAGTACAGTCGTATATGTGTTAGTTTGGACCACTTATTAAGTGGTTCACTAACACCTAACCGATTACAGTGGTTTCCCAATGCATACTAACAGATTACAGTCATATATACATCGATTACCATCTACAGCCAATAGCAAATAGACACCCCAGCTTCTTGAAAAACACAGAAGACTTCTTATCCCAGGTCTCTGAGACCTGGATACCTCCAAATGCATCCCTGCTCACGCTTGACGTCGATGCTATGTATACACACATTGACATCGAGCAAGGTATACATTCTATCCGTAAAGCATGCATGAACTACCCAGACACCAACAGGCCAGACAGAGAAGTAATAGCTCTATTAGAGCTGAGTCTGAGAGGCAATGATTTTGAATTCGATGGCGAAATTTACCAACAAATTTGCGGCTGCGCGATGGGCAAGCGCTTTAGCCCATGATTTGCCAATATTTACGCAGCAGAGTGAGAGGAGGAAGCGTTAGAAAAGTTTCCAAATAGCCCCTCATTTATCGCAGGTACCTTGATGACATGTTCATGATTTGGCAACCCACAAAGGCAGAGTTTGGTGATTTTTTCGAAATTCTGAACAATCACGATCCGAATATCAAATTAAAAGCAACCATTGACGAGATGTCTGTAGATTTCCTGGATGTAACTGTATATAAAGGTCTAAAGTATGAAACAACTGGCTACTTAGACTACAAAGTGTATTTCAAACCAACCGATTCGCATCAGCTATTGCACAACAAATCTTTCCATCCACCGCATACGTTTAAAGGAATAGTAAAATCACAAATAATCCGTTTTCACAGGCATTCGAGTGATAGGAAAAACATTGAAGACGCGTGCTCTACGCTATTCAAAGCCCTCAAACCACGAGGTTACTCCTCACGATTCTTGCGCAAAATCAAATCTGAAACATTAGACGACTTGGAAACCATTCCACCTAATGCCTCAAATCGTCGGCCTACCAACATTTCTCACAATCGTCCGATTATAGGTGTAGGCGAATCTCGCAAATGCGGAAAGAAAAGGTGCACGTTAGATGAATTTCTCCCAAACCAAAATACTTTCACGAGCTTTCAGAACAAAAGCAAGTTCCAACTTCAGTCTAATCTAGATTGTGACTCTGAAAATGTTATTTATCTAATTTCATGCAAATTGTGCCAAAACAGTATGTCGGCGAAACCAAATGTCCATTAAGATGGCGGGCAACTCGACACCTCTCATATATTAGGCTAGAGGATGGCACACATGTTTCCGACCATTTTAATCTTCCTGACCATTTAGTTCTTCGTGACTTTAAAAGTATGCCGATTGAACAGCCACCCCTTTCAGATACGGAAGAAGAAACTGATAAACAAAGAAAACTTCGAGAATCGTTTTGGATTAAAGAACTCGAAACACAGTGGCCAAGGGGAATAAACTCGGACCCAGGCTTATCTGATCAACATGACAAAATTCCATTCATTCTGACCTATAATCGGAAAAACGTTGAAATTTCCAAAATCTTGAAAGATGAGTATCAATACCTACAGGAGAAACTGAAACAACCCTTTAACAAGCGTCCAGTAATTGCGTTTAAGAAAAATCCGAATCTACGTGACATCTTGGTAAAAGCACAACTCAACTAGCTATCCAGAATATCCATCTCAATCATTCAACATTAACCCTTGCATGATGGTCAGCCAAAAACGGTCAATTTAGTGATCTTGGGCAATGTCCATTTGCCGGCAGGGATTGGAGTATTTTTGAAAATGTACCGCTGTAATGACTGACTCGGGAACCGAGACAGTCGTTCCAGTGGCATATTCTCGGGAATGACCTTGTCTGTGCCTGCAAATGTGCATTAAATAAGTAACCGCATATTTGGATTTTACTGAACAAATTTAACCAGTAAAGGGTTAACATTAATGCCATATGGCTTCCTCAAACAAAATGACAAATCTCAGGCAGTAAGATAAACCAAAATATCTTTTTTATATTTTTGAATTTTTCCAATTATTGAAGATTCTGAGCCAGTGCGTTGACAATATTGACTACCACTACTACTACTACTACTACTACTACTACTACTACTACTACTACTACTACTACTACTACTACTACTACTACTACTACTACCACTACTACTACTACTACTACTACTACTACTACTACTACTACTACTACTACTACTACTACTACTACTACTATTACTACTACTACTACTACTACTACTACTACTACTACTACTACTACTACTACTACTGCTGCTGCTGCCGCTTCTATTGTTGCTACTGCTGCTACTACTACTACTACTACTACTACTACTACTACTACTACTACTACTACTACTACTACTACTACTACTACTACTACTACTACTACTACTACTACTACTACCACTACACCAATACCAACAACAACAACAACAACACAGATTGTAAACGTATACACACGGTGCAATGGCAACTAAGCATATGCAACTAGTCTGTAGGAGTATTCTCTCCATAGGCCCCAAGGGATGTCAGCCAATCTATCATATAGCCCATCCAATTGTCTGTGCAAAGCAAGATCAATGGCAATCACTTAAGGTTGCTCGTTTGAACAGCAATCCATTTACTTACCTTAAACATAACGTACACATGGTGATGCAATTCTATGCCAAACAAGTACCAGATGTGTTATTACTGAGATTATTCTTTGAAAGCGGTAACACAACGATTGACGAATTATATCGGCATGAACATGTACCTAGCAAAGAAACGTGATATATAGCCGTATCTTAAAAATAGAATAGCATTTAGCGGCATGCTGATTATTTTCATATCACATTGAATGCGAGCTGCAAAAATGGCCGGTCAAAGTAAATTCCAAATCGTTAACAGTTTCGCTCTAGTATTCTGTAACGGATATTCCTTGAACGGTCAGCAAGAATGTCCTCGAAAACTGCACTATATTACAATTTATCCGCATCTCAATGTTAGCTATGGAAAGATTGTGCACGCCGTGCACATCTACCTTTAAACTGTATGAACTGTACCGACGCTTAGATAGATGAGGATCTTCGAATGGTATATACTTATGAACTAAGCATCATAATAATGAACAGTATATGAGTGTATGTCTAATGCTATTGCATGTGGTGGTGTTGACCGTTTTGTTGTTGGTGGTGGTGCTGGTGGTGGGGTTTGTGGCACTGTTTGTGCTGTTGTTGTTGTTGGTGTTGATGTTGTTGTTGTTCTTGATGTTATTGTTGTTGTTGATGTTGATGTTGTTGTTGCTGTTGTTGTTGGTCGTTGTGGTGGTGTTATGGTTGGGGTCGGGCTGGTGGCGGCGTATGTGGATGCTACGGTTCTATCAGTGGCAGCGCTGGCTGTAGTAGTGGTATTGGTAGTTTTAGTGGTAGTGGTGGCGGTACTAGTAGTGGAATTAGTAGTAGTAGTAGTAGTAGGAGTAGTAGTAGTAGTAGTAGTAGTAGTAGTAGTAGTAGTAGTAGTAGTAGTAGTAGTAGTAGTAGTAGTAGTAGTAGTAGTAGTGGCAGCAGTAGCAGTTTATTATTGACACGCATTAGTTCTATGAACCATGCCTTTGACAACGCACTGGCACAAGGATCTAGCACATTCATTATCTGGAATGTAATTTTACCTTTTTCATTTTTTTTTACCCTACTGGTGGTTCAAACCTGGCAATTATCTTGCTCCCTTCGCCTAGCCGTTGGGAGCCGAATGCTCTACCACATCCAGCGAACAAAAATCATCTTTCGCCGGGCTGCCTTTCAACCACCCGTCTCACAAACCACACGAATTTACTGGAATTTTGAGGGCGTACATTCCAGATATTCTTACTTTTACATTTCTGAGATCCCTCAGGCTAGATCACTTGGCACTCGCAAGTATGTAGCTTTTATTATTCTTAAGCAGTATGTCTAGGAGCCCTGTCTTTGATAATACAATTGCACTAGGATCTAGCTTATTCATCATCTGGAATGTAATTTTACCTTTTTCAATTGTGTAGACACGAGTGGGCTTCGAACGGTAGCAGCAGTAGCAGCAACAAAATAGCAGCTGCATATCGTCCCCATGCCCGAGACCGATTCTATTCGTCGCCAATACGCAATGTGATGTGCGACGATGTAGATGGTGAACCCAAAATTGTATTCCTCCCCATTATTAAGCGTTGTCTCAGGTAGGTCCCTCAGCATCAGTATACATTTCCTATATAAACACACAGTACGCACAGCCGCGTGATAGCCAGTGTCCCGTTAATATGATATATGGCACTATGTTCCTTTAATACATCATCCAATATGATGGCAAAATGCAAACAGGATAACAATAATACTATCAGACTTGTGATCATTACGCTTGTGACCAACTGACAGAGCGTGGAAAAGATGGCCTTGCCAACCATCTTGATGAAAAAAAAGGCAGACCAAAAGTTATAGAAACGAAAGTATCGAGAACGGCGGACGTGCAGAAAGAAAGAGGAAAAGAACAGCAAGCGAACTAAAGATAAACAATAACAACAGACAGGCTATGCTAATTGTGAGACATTCCTAAAATTCTAAATAATCTTCGCATTCTCATCTTTTCCATCAGTACTAGAGGCAATCTACTAATTAATTAATAGCTTGGCCTCTACATGGACATCGAGCAGATTACAACTGACTAGGGAAATGTGTGATTGATCAGAAATCTTGAAAAAGGGTGGCACTTAGCGCATAGAGCCAGCGATAGCTTTATGTCTACTTGTAACGCTGGGGAAGAAATTGCTACAACATATTATCTAATATATCAGGAATAATAACATGGCAGATTGGACAGTGCCTTGTGAAGACCCTTTGGTGATCATTGCTCGAGAATCTTTATATGCAACGCGCATTGTGGATAGGCCATAAGTAATAGCTTCACAAACATATCTGCGCATTCTGTAAGCTGAAAATTGGTACTACTTTGGATCAGGATGACTTATGTAGACATCCGAACTCGAGTCATGTATCACTCGCACGTGCACCCATGTGCCATATAACCTATCACAATGTGATATACACTCTATAAAAAGGCCCACCTTAGACAACTACTATTTGTATGTAGTCCAGTAGGTGGAAGTGCGCGACTTACGCTGTAATAAATACGACTTAGTGGGATAACAGTTACTGCCGAATAGTCAACAGAACAATCACGTGGCCATACATGTCGAGAAAAGAACTGTACATACACGGTATCTAAATAAAGAAGCCTTAGCGTATGTCATGCAGATTCATTGACACATGCGTCTCTCTATGACACCTTGCCATCTTGCAATATATGTTTAATTTGTTTTCAATATATATCAGTGCCTTTTTATGCCCCTCTTTTACGTGATCAAAGACTGAAGTGGGTTACTGCGGGCATAGGGAACATACGGCATCTATATGCACATACGATAGAAAATTAAGTGAAGGATGGCACGCATATCCTGGTTAATTTGTAGTCGCTTGTATATTGAAAAGTCAGATTTACTGTGTTATCTATTTAGATAAAATACCATTACAGCACAAGTACGTATGCTTCTAAAGCTATTCAATTTGGCAATAATGGAAAATAACATAATACTGTATACTATATGACCAGAATAATGGGTCACGTGTGCACATTCCCACCTGTTTTCGAGTACATGTCTTTAAGTATGAAGAATGTGCTTCACGTTGCATGAATGCTTTCTTGAACTGTAAATATTGTGTTTCATCAAACTGTTCTCGCAGTCTGAGCTAACACGTTCAGGGCAAATATCCTCATAATTGGACGCTGTAGTGATCTTGAGGAAAGTCCATGTATGGGTCAAGAGAAAGCTATTTTTGATTATGTACTATTGAAATGACTGGCTCGATAAACCCGCCAGTCATTCCATTGGGATATTTGCAAAAATAGCCACCTCTTGTCCAGCAAATAGACATATTTGATAAGGGAATATGTAAAGTATCCTTACCAAATGTAGACATTAACGGGATACTTATCTATCACTGAAATGAGCATGGATTCCTGCCGAATACATGTTACTTAAATATATTGTCATAAGGGTTACTCTGTGGCGAATCGAATTGCTATCCGCACAACGATTAACATTGGTAACATTAGTCTATTCTAAATTAAGGTGCTCAAGCTTGTTAAATATTTCCATTGGACTCAAGTTTTAGCTAAGCTACACCCACGCTTCATCCATGTTGTGATTTATGTATTCCTGAACTCGTTAACTATGAATTTCCAGAAAACTATGCAGGTAAGCCGTTTAATGTTTTGAAACTAACTCGACTGGTTGCTGTTGCTGCCTATGGCAGCAACAGCGCCCAGTCAAATTCATTTCAAATTATTCAACATAATGTGTATTAACTAGTAAATATATACAATTCGTACGGCAATTCTTAGCCCGTCTACAATTAAGCGCGCTGACGTACATATATACACCATTCATGGTGTCATTGATTATGACGTCATCCTAAAGGACACGACAGTTGATTATGACGTCATATGTTGTATGGATAAACCGAAAATGTACATTGCAACGCAGCTTCGAATTGGTATTGCCTATCACAAGCGACCGTTCTGAATAGTATGATCTATGAACCAGTATTGACACAATGCGATACCCAACAGTACTCTCTACCAAACAACCGTAGTACTGGCTATGGATCATTTTCCTACACAGAAATGGCAGGCGATGTCCATCGTTTGGGCTCGGTGACCTGTAAAATTCTGTAATTTGCCATTTGTCATTGAGCCGCACGCATGTTTTATGGCACAGCTCCTAAGAGACAATTTTATGATGGACAATATGGTCTATTGACCTCACTCCATATCATAATTGACAAATAGTAATGGTCGAATTCCTCCGCATATATCCAATGCTATTTCAGGTTAGCCATAAACTACACATTATTTCGACGAGCCAATTTATCGGCATTCCCTCAAGACATATGTATTCATTGCGGAACAATGCAAGATCACAGAACCTTGTACACAAGACCTTGAAGACAACGGGTGTAGAATATAATATTTCTGATGTTCACAGTATTGTTAAATATCAATGAGAAGTACGCACGCGCAAAGCTGTGATGAAGCAGTATGTGTATGTAACAAATAAGTGCATATCTTGGTCTCCCGCTTGCCATGGTAAATTATCTAGAGGGCTGATGCCCGAAAATGTGGACACGCACGGTTAGCTTATTTGCCAGCAGGATAAATAGATTTTCCCATTAGAGTCACAAGCCTGTCGTATTTAATCATACAATTCGTTCTAGGTCGCTATGTGCAATCCGTCTCTATGTTAATCAATACGAATTATTTTAAATAATTGTTATCTGTGTAACTGTGCATACGTAGGTGAGAAGGCAATACACATTAGTAATTAGTTGCACGTGGGCATGATTTATAAGGAGAAGGTTAAACATACTAAAGACGTATGTTAACACGATATCTACCACACTGGATAAGGTTATTCACATTGTTTAATTTGCTCTAAGGCATTGTCCATCTCACGCAGCTGTAGTATGGGGCTCACGAGACTTGCTTTGAAGATGTTTTCCCTGGATACATTTGAACCCACTTTGCCCATCAGTGCATGCCAATTATGATACATAGCATGGAATGGTAACTGTATCATGTTCCGGAATAGAGAATTCATCTATGAATAATGCAGTGCAAACATATATTTAGGTTCCCAACGAGAGTATGTGTGGTCAGTAGAACTTGCACCGACCAGACCGCGACACTGCATCAACAATGCACTGCACTTATGTAGCATCAAAGCCACATAGATCTTCATGTTACCCACACCAGCCGCGTGCGCAAGGAAGCTTCACTACGCATATTGGGCATGCACCTGGCAGGTGCGGTATGTTCTCCTTTTGGGCCTGCACCTGGTAGGTGAGGTCTATTCTCAGCAGCGTTTGAGGTGTCAAGGGAACTGAAATATGTCTCTAGCAGTCACCTGCTACGGGCCTGTTACCAGCTGAACATCGGCATATGGACGGGGAAAATGTATAAATATCAGTGGCTGGGCATTATATCAGATACATATTGCAAACGTGTGTAGTTATCTCACCTGTATGGATATCGAGAGATATTTAGAAGAAGTAAACACCGTCCAATATCAATAATCAAATATGTTTTGCAACTTGTCATACATTTAAAAGAGACAACATCAATAAGAAATAAAATAGGTCAAAAGCAGAAACCGCTTCGAGTCAAATTAGTTTAAAATATATTAAACAGCTATTTTTTCTTGAAATCTATTGTCAGGGAGATCAGGGTTCTCTCCCGGGAAAATATAGATACAGCGTCCTATTCAAGTCAAATGCTGTTCAAAGGCATATAGCAGAAATGAATGGCACTTGCCTTTGTTAAATCTATACTCTCGCCGTGGTTCTATTCACAATCCATTGACGTTAATGCGTATGTAGTTGAATAGTAGAACAAATTGTGAATCATGAGTAATGAATTACTGATTCATTGTGTATCCAGAAATGGGAAATAGGTTTTTGCTAACTGCACTATTTCCCCTTTTTTCTTTAACATTGAGACTGTTGTTGCCATGGAGAGCAGCGACCTTCAGTCATTTCGTATTATTTTAACACATTGAAACATTAATTCCAGAGTATCAAAAGCGAGATCTCCTACGCTGGTGTATTATCGGCGTAGCACGAAGCCACACCGCTATGTTTAGATCGGGTATCTATACAGCCGTTGACAATTTTAAAATTAAAATAACAACAACATGTTACTGCTACAGCAAACGCTATCAGTCAAATTGTTTCCAACATATGCAAGAATGGACGTTTCCAGTTTTCGCTGTGCCCCGCCGGCCCTTAACTAAGCACCACCCACACCCCGCCGCGCTGGAATCGATCGTTCCCCGAGCGCCATGAATATCAAGTTCCTGAAAAGTATACAGGTAACTTGATGAACATGTTGCAACTAATTTGACTGGGCGTCGTTGCTGAGTCAAATTAGTCTCAAAATATTCAACACGTGTATTAAAAAGTAAAATAACATACAATTCGTACATAGTCCATCTTCAAGTATGCGTTCGTGACGCACTTACCTGCGGCAACAGCATGTGCCCCGGAAAAACACTGGTTTAACGCATTTATTAGCCCGCAGACGTTAGAGAGAGAAAGAGAGAGAGAGAGAGAGAGAGAGAGAGAGGGGTAGGGAAGGAGGGAGGGAGGGAGGGAGGGAGGGAGGGAGGGAGAGAGAGAGAGAGAGAGAGCGAGAGAGAGATAGAGATAGAGAGAGAGAGAGAGAGAGAGAGAGAGAGAGTGAGGGAGAGAGAGAGAGAGAGAGAGGGAGAGAGAGAGCGAGAGAGAGAGATAGAGAGAGAGAGAGAGATAGAGAGAGAGAGAGAGAGAGAGAGATAGAGAGAAAGACAGAGAGAGAGAGAGAGAGAGAGAGAGAGAGAGAGAGGGAGGGAGCGAGGGAGGGAGGGAGGGAGAGAGAGATGAGGGGGAGGGAGAGGAGAGGGGAGGGAGGGAGGAAGAGGGAGAGAGGGAGAGGGGGAGGGAGATTGGGAGATTGGGGAGGGAGAGGGGGAGAGGGGATGGAGGGATGGAGTGGTAAGGCGGAGTCAATGGCGAAAATCAACTTACATGTATGGTTATGCAACACATTGTTTTCTCATACAATCAATGGACCTATAGAGGCTAGGAGTAGGAATAAGGTAGGTGAGCATAGCTAATGTTAGGTGTATTATCCATGACTGGTATGCATCCGAAGCCCACGGCTCGGATATCTAGCACATTGAGGCTGGTGGAATATAACCCTGTTTGAGGTGCACGCATCACGCTGTGCGGTTGGACGCAATAAAAAAAACATGTGGTAGAGGATGTCCAGTCCATCCTGGACTGTATGATCGTGTCCTCAACACTCGTGGATATGTATATTCTAACTGAAGCATTTACTCTGTGGAATGCATCGATACACCAGCACACACGAATGTTCTCAGGAGCACAGCAGATGCTGTTTTACCAGCATTAGTATTACACGGCTAAGTCGACTCAAAGCTGATTACGCCTTTAATGTTTAAGGTATTTATTGTCTAACACAAAATAGGTATCATGGTTGTACCCTGGACATATGACGCACATGGTCCCCAGCCGTAATGTCATTAGTAGATCAAAGAGACGCTTGAAAAAAAGACTACAATTTCACAACGTAACCTGCATAGCATTGAAGGTGTACAACTGTAACAGCTGGCTGGCTCCAATTTGACCTATAGACAAACTTGATTCCTGCCACCACAACCAGCTCAGTACCCCCATTGGGCACCAATGGTCGGACAGCATACTTTCCAACCACGCTCTACAGGAGTTAGGTAATACACTGAGTGTAAATGTTACCCAGCAGAGATACTCCAAGTTTGACAATGCGCTAAGGATGTCAGAGGACACACCACTAAGCATACATCTAGGAGACGGCGTCGTCGCATAAATGTGACCTCACGACTTGGTACATTCAGATCAAGAATGGGACTGAGGAAACTACAGACTTTGGCTGAGGAAAAGGCACGGTGGTCAAAAGCAAAGAAGGGCATCTGTAGGATAATTCTCTTACTAAGGTCACAACATGTTGTACATCATCATCACTCTTTTAGTCTTTAGGGCTAATGCTTTTAGACAACTCTCCCATCTCTCAATATCACCAGATAAGGTGACAGATCACATGAATAGGAAATACCAATGCGTGATGGGAGAACATGACTCCACATGTAACTGGAATAGATCAGGTTATCTTAATAGCAATCATTGTTTCTTTCACGACGGTGTATGCGCCATTAAGCTTCTGGTACGGCCTAATGTTACATTGAATAATGGAAATGTTGACCATAATAGAGCAGATATCACATTGCACATAAATGAGATACGAGCGGAATAGTATTACTATTCTACACGTCAATGGAGCACGCATTAATGTTCGATCTCTACGTGTCACTTACGTAAATGGAAACTCTATACATTTGCCCAGCATTGTGCAACTTAGGGTCAACATACAAGGTACGCACTTAGCATAGCCCTAGGAACGCAATGGTTATCTTCAAACTCAATGAATGGCATGCCAATTTCCATAATAAGAAAAGGTCACAGTTAAACAATCGTCTTCAATGGACCTTTCCAACTTATCCACCCATCATATGACACCAATAGCATCATAATCAACTACATGATGTGTAGAATAACGTCATGAATGACTCAATGTACGCCATCTGTAACGCTTAATAGTCTGGCAGGTTTTTCGAAATGTATGTTGAATAAGTTGTAAACTAATTATTTAACAGCTAAGCTGTATAGTTTTCTGGAAATTGATAGCCAGTGTAGGGATCGGTAGATCCCAACACAAGTGTGATGTGGGTGGAGCTTAGCTGGAGATGGGCGGGGCATAGCTAACACTGAAAATGTCCATTACTGCTAGATACCTTCCGGTAGTGTGAATTTGTGACTAACATCGACGAACTGTTACCAGATACAGTACATAGTTACCAGAGCTGGGTTGTTATTTGCCATACACACAAGGTCTGTCAATGGGTTCGCATACACAGTGCCCATCCCAACATGTGCATTATTACAATGTGATTGGTATGTTATGGTTAGATGTTGCATTGATAAGTACTGTTGGGTTAAAAACGCCACAGCTATTCAATTGAGGGAAGCAATATGTTAATCATCTCGTTGCCTTTAATTGCATAATTATGTCATAAGAAAAATGGCGTAGCGACGTCATGAAAAGCGAAAGGTATATCAGGAATATGTGCAAAGTGTTTGTCGATAGCGCATTTCCATCTTGAGATTTAAATTCTGGGAATTCAGTTTTCTTGGAAGAAAGTAGTACTAGTGTTTTGGGTGACATGCAACAGTGAATATCATTGTGAAACTATGAACCATTTTGAAATTACTGTCAATACAATTTGAATTGATTTATAAATCAATTAAAATTGCATTGCCAGTAATTTAAAATAGTTCATAGCTTCACAATGATATTTATTGGTGCATGTCACCCAAACCACCAGTACTAATTTCTTCCAAGATTGTGATATATTGCAATCTGTATGCACCATGTATCACGATGTTAGGTAGAGTAAAAGCTGCACGATAGTCTGTGTCGTGTTGCTATTATATACAGCAATAGTTCATGCTCTTTTAAGGAATCGCCAACGCTGATGACCAAACCACAGATAGCATAGCAAGAATACTACCAGCCTTGTTGTTCGTATGCGTATTACAGGAAAAAACAAAAAGACAGACATGGAAGACATCAATAAGACAAATAACAGAACAGAGATTAAGAAGCAAAAATAGGAAAACACCAGACATATAGCAAGTACAGTATTTAAAGAACATGTGTACATAGATGAATGTACCATACGAGCCACACAGCTTGGTTATTCGGTATATACGTGCATACTACAGTGTTAAGGAAACAAATTAGTTTGCTATCTAATTACATATGAATGACTTTACAACGCATGCATCCCTAATGCTGACTGTATCCAATGAACATGTTAAGCATAAATAACATGCATTTATAAAATGGTGACGCCATTGGCCAATAATGGAAGGCGATCATGAGAATCCAAGGTCAATGTGCTCATGTGCCCATATGCCCTGCTGTTTTCTTGTGCATACCTGTAACTTTGAACAGTATGTTTGACATGCGTGTACCCCTTCTTGAACTGAAAATACGGTGTTTCCACAAATATATTCGCTTTGTGATTTAACAGTCTAGTTGCAGAAAAGCATGGGGATGCCAGTCAAATAAATGGAATTCTACTATGAATTGGTATGTATTTAGAATGAACACACTCACACACATTGGTATATTATAGTATTCAAAATTGTGGGTTCGTTGTTTGCTATGACTTGCAGCATAGCTTTGAATTAGTATTGCCACTTACAAGCTACCATTCTAAATGCCATGAAGGGTTGTGCACGTCAATTGAGATACGATGGTAGCCAGCCGTAAACCAACTAATCGTAGTACCGACAATGTCCATTCTCCTACACACATGTGCCGCACGATGCCAGTCATCGCGGCTCGCTGAACCGCACGAATCTCTCATTCGCCATCTATTATTTAAAAGCATGTTTGATAGCACATGTCTCAAGAGACAGTTCAATGATGGACAATAGTGTCTATTGCCCGCACTCCCGATCATAAACGGCAAACTGTAATGGACGAGTTTCTCCGCATATATCTAAAACTAGTTCAGGTTAGTCATAAACTACACGTTATCTTGATGCATTTGTATATCTGTATTCTCTCAAGAGATATTTACGATGCTTTGTGATAAAGCGAACATCTCCACAATTCATAACTCCATTTCCCCAATCAATCGCATGACGTCATATCAACTAAGTGACGCATACGATGACGTCATACTTATTTACGTCACGAATGACTCGATTTAGTCCGTCTTAAACGCGTAATAGTCCGACACGTTGTACAAATTGCATGCCTTTCCTATTTCCAATCAATTTTAGCGGGTTTTTCGTATTATTTTTGCTAACAAAATCTCATAGTTTAATATCATGGACCATGATGTCATATCACCACCTTGTTGCTATATACATAACAGATTTGCATCCGTGTTATAAACTGGCATCTAAATATACAAAAAACTCTCTGCAAACAAACACTGCGTATTTATTTAGAGGACATAAACAAATGTATTGCATGTATTATTTCACTGAACACTTCTGCCCCGGACTGGTGACACCTAGTGAGTCGTCATTTTAACATTTTGAGAAGTATTGAACACACTTTTTAACTTGGGAATTAAGGTCCATACAATCAAACTGTGGATGTTAGTTATTGATTAATAACTATATGGGGCACACATTCTGTAGCATATGTTTAAAATAATTTCCAACTGTTTATTTATTTACAGAAGGACGTACTATGTTTTACCTGATCAATCATTCCACTCAATCAGTAAAATTGTATCAACACAAACCTAGTATACAATTACAAACCAAACCGAAAACACCTCGGCTGACACACGTGTGCAGTGGGTATAGCATTCAATTATCAGTACACCACAGTGGGACACATGCTGTAATGCTGTCGGCCATGATAAGCGATATGTGAACAGGAGAACATCGAATACGTGAGAAAATAACGAAAAGGTCGCATTTAAATTAGAATCAAACCCAAATGTAATGCCAAAAGTCTTACCTAATATCATTCTCGGAAACAGAGCATTGTGATATTGATCTCTTAACACTGTAGAACTCCTACCATTGGCCGGTACGATCAATTGACGAAGCCTACAGGGTTATGGGATCAATTTCACAATGTGTTGCTTCTTTATCCTAGTTAACATTACTGGAATGTGTGAACAAGGTCATTTTGCTCATCATCCACAGGCATATCTACCGAAACACATTTCCTGTTGAAAATGATGAGATCAATTTAAAAATATTATGTTCGTTGTTGTGGGTATGCCACACGGTTGTCGCATTGTAGGCTAAGATTTGGTTTCAACAGTCAACCTCATTGGGATCTTTATTGAAGGCAGCATTGTACCAAATTGACCTCGAACCCTTCCTGAATTCAATTTCATAAATGCTTGCCAGTAGTGCCAGGTTTGCCTTTTTTGGACGGCCTCGTCTTGTGCCCACCTTCGAAGAGATAAAAAACACTGTGGTGCATTACTACAGGCTTGATGTTGTGACGCACCTTGCTACATAACCCGAGAAAATCATCACACCATCTGCCTCAACCTCATTGGGATCTGTGTTGAAGGCAGAATTGTACCAAATTGACCTCGAACACTTCCTGAATTCAATTTCACAAAGGCCGGCCAGTAGTGCCAGGTTTGCCTTTTTTGGACGGCCTCGTCTTGTGCTCATCTTCGAGAAGATAAAAACCATTGTGGTGCATTACTACAGGCTTGATGTTGTGACGCACCTTGTTACATAGCCCGAGAAAATCATCAAACGTGTGGATTGCTTCGATGTATTTTTGTATTACCCTATGCAGCCATGCACACCATCTACCCGCATAAACGTATGGCCCTTTCACGGTACCTCCTAGTGATCGTCTGTGGCCATATTCCTGATTTGCGCACCGGGTAAGCGCATGCTACAAGCTCCAAATCTGTTTCTGTGCAGTACAGCTATCTGCCCAGAGGATCACTGTGCCCTTCCTATACAGGTTGATACACCTTCTGTAATCAGATGCGGCATAAGACGCGTGCCTTCCCACGATCCCCTCATGCCAATGACATCAGTGCCACAATTGTTTTCAATGAAGTGAATGTTTCATCGACTACTACTAATTTTGAAACAATGAAGTGATCTCTGATTGCCATTTTTGGTAATATAATAATGTAATGACCTTCTGCATAGCTTCTGCAGACATTTTCTTATCTGTATTGTCAGAGTTCACATCCTCCTGGTACTTGGCCCCCGCGTTCATGTATCTCTCTGTGTGCTACGCGAATGCTTTACATATGTCGCTAGTATTTGCACCATGCCCATCTACAGGTGAGGATGTGTGCACTTTAAAGCGAGCGCACATATCACACTCATCTCGAGACGACCTCCCAAATCCCATTTCCATAGATTCAAATACTAGGCGGTACACAGGTTAGTTGCCTTTGGCAATATGCACTTTATAATTTTCCCACATTTAGGTGAACGTTAAATCATGGCCCATGTACCTTCGGTGTGGGGCATGTTCTAGAATGTAATGGCTGTCCTGTGGATTTAATGCTTGAATGTGATCTTTGATTGCCACATTGCCCTTTTTATTCCTTGGGGCAGTGGCTGATGCACCCCCCCCCCCTCCTCGATTATCAACAGAACTAAGCAACAGTGTAAGGCTGTGTAACTTCGCCTTTGCGAATTCAGTCACCATAGTATATGTCTTTAGGCACGGTGTCCATAGAAACATGCCTTTACATACATACATCTTTGACACGCCAACCACCGGGGAATTCATCCACTAAAACTGCGTCCTTTTGTTCACCTGCAATGATCAACGAGCCATTTGAGCATGGCGCCGTCGTGACATGCACACCTGTAGTTGTACATGCTGCTTGGATTGGCGTTTCGGTAAATTCTGAGACAATCAATCGCACTAACTGGCCAGAGAGCGGTTCTAAAATACATGCTCTAACCAAGAAATATGCACTACTCTCGTTTGATTCAAACATAATCTGATTCCAATCAATGTCACGATTACCAATTATAGCACTGAATAACCCCGCCGCACTAGGAAATGCACGTGTATCAATGCTACTGTTGTTATTGTTCTGTTGTCGCGCAATTGCTACTAATATGCTACCTCCAGCCGCCATAATATCTCCAGTGTCTCACTAAATTTACATTACTTTTTTCACACGTGTTTAATTTGTGGGACTGCCATGACAGATAAGTAAATCTCCTGATACATACAAGCAATATGATTGGTTACTGGCGTTACAAGTTTTTGTTTCACAATATTCGCTGCAATTGATTAATAGTAATACCCCTTGTAAACAGCGAACAGCCTTACACTATTTTACAAAAGCCTAGTAAGTCGAAACCTTGCTAGTTTTCCCCCTAAATTTTAGACGTACTAGTTTTTTTGTAAACTAATATATTGCTGTTGATATAGAACAGGATGATCGGAGTACAGGCGACGTATCTAGCAAAATGCATAATGTTATTAGATGTACTACTAGATTCCAATGTATAGTAAAGCAGTAGCATTTATGGTAATACGGTGAACAAAATAGCTCCAAAGATGGATTCCGTCGTTGCCTTTTTAGTAGGGTGAATTATGCGAAATAGTTCCATGAAGAAATTATGTGTCGTTCACTCAAATTTAGTAAATACTGTCGGATGTTATCTGTTGTATATTTTGAGAATATATACCTATCCTGTGAATATTGTCAAACACAAACCAATTTCCCGCCATCCCTGGTTATACATATCGAACGTATACGTTGTGTTGTGGCAATTTAAAGTGACGTTTCGATACTTTACAAAAAGAACATAAACTAGTGCACAGACACAACCAATTGACCTTTCCAGTGTTTGTTAAGTCCCGCCAACCTGTAGCTAAGATCCGCCCACACCTCGCTCCTGTTGGGATCGATCGATCCATGACCTCCCTAAATATCAATTTCCAGAAAACTATACAGATACGCTCTTAAATTGTATGCCTTTACCATTTAATACACATTATGTTGAATATTTTGAAAGTAATGTAACTGGTTGCTGTCGCTGCCTATGGAATTCATACAACAACACATAGTCCATGTTCGAGTATGCGTTTAAGACGTACTTATCTATGTCATTCTTTGATGACGCCATTGATTATGATGTCATTATACACGTCACGTAGTTAATTATGACGTCATATGATGGATGGCTAGAGTGGAAAGTTATAGCGTTCGTTGCTACGATACGTGCATAGCCATGCCTCTCTATAAACACGAATATGACCCATACACCGCTGCGCAACATATACTCATACGGATCCGTTTGCTCCAGCAACTAACATTCACCAATATCAAGTTGAGCTCATTCAAAATCCGATGACGGACACCGCCCTCCTCCTCCAAATGTAGCTCCCATGTCGGCAACACACCCACAACATATGGGAAACTAGCTTGGCTGCGAGTAAACCAGCAACCGATTGTATGCCCTAACGACATCTGAAAAAAGGGTCAACTTCCACCCTGAATTGCATAAAAAGGAGGAACAGTTTCACTGGACATGCTCTGGTTGTTTTAAAGCACATCCATACATGTATGAGTCCATGATTATGAGCACAATATCGTGTAGTCCGTCACCACACCTATGTCGGGATCGATCGATCCCTGACTTCTCTGACTATCATTTTCCCGAAAATTAAACATGTTCGGCGTTGAATATTTTGAACCTCATTTGGCTGGGTGCTGATCCATCATTGCACTCTCTGAATATCAATTTCCAGAAAACATTACAGGTTCGCTATTCATACGGCAGCACTAGCGCCCAGTCAAATTAGTTTCAAAAGATTCAACACAATGTTTATTAAATAGTAAAGAAATACAACTCGTACAGCGTTTAAGATATACGGAATCTAGTCATTTGTGCTGTAATTGATTACGACTTCATCATCCACGCCACGTTACTGAATATGGCATCATATACTCGTTGAATGAACTGGAAACGGTCATCATAATTCATTGTATAGGGTCATTATGGACATTATACTAATAACTAGCAACGTTCAAAATAAGTAAAATAGCACCATCTTACGTAATTCTTTAGATAGCTACATAGCGGTGTCAAGCCTACACTACAATGCGAACACAATGCCGTGATTAATTAAACGTACCACTGGCTGGCCACCCACGCCATCTAGTCCTATGGAAATTGCCGATGAGAGCCGTATATGCGCAATACAAGCTTTTTGCTGTTCCCGTAATAGAACCTCGTCGAATGGCGCATCCTATTAACCCTAATAGAGCGGGCTGTGTCAAGGTCGACTCGCTAACCATAGTCAGTTTCATGGTTTACTGAACATGCGCAGTCGCTATGCCAAGCTGAACGCTAAATAGTTAATTATAGTTCGTTTGTTCCAGGTTCCCCATTGACTTATTATTGCAGAAAAGTTAGAGTCCGGTACCAGTCTCCATTAACCCTTTCTGTCGTCTGTTGTGATGGCCTACGAAAACGGGTTATTTGTGTCCGCTAAGACCTAAAAAATAGTCCATCTGGCATATGGTGGGAAGGAATGTGAGCTTGGGAACATTGGCATACAATGGGAAAGCATAATTGTTATCAAATCTATGTTATTTAGTGAAATATGTACACATGTATATGCATTTATTCGTGGCAAGCGATCAGAGTCCGCCTGAGATTTACGCAAATATCGCACTAACCACCTGACCCGAGATCGGGTGCTCGGTTGACTATAGGTGACTATCTAGTAAAGTATGTGAAGATCGTCACAGAATCTAGTTAGCTAAAGATAACTATGGTTAGGAGTAGAACTTGACCCTGGATTTCTAGGTAAGCATAAAGGTAAACTGTTGAATATGTTATAATTAACTGGATTAGAATGGTACCCATCTCCAACTTTTCGGCAATAGTAATTCAATAGAGAACCGGGCACCAACGAACTATAGTTAACTATTCAGCGTTCGGCTTGACATAGCGACTGCGCATGTTCAGTAAACCATGAAACTGACTATAGTTTGCGAGTCGAACTTGACCTAGAGTGTAGGTATTGAAGTTTCAAAGAGTCAAATCAACACACATCTAAATCGGAGGAGCTTAGCTAGAAATGGGCGGGCCAAAGCTAGACATGGATGAAACAACCAAGTTGACATGCAAATACAATGGATGATTATGGTTTACCCATCACTCACATGACATCCTAATCAACTATTTGACGTGTGGAATGACGTCATAATCAACACTTACGTCGTAAGTAACGTAGCCCCTCACGAGCGCGTACTTGCTGACGGGTTAAGCGTTGTTGTACGAATTGAGTGTCCTTACTATTTAATAAACATGCTGTAGACTATTTTGAAACGAATTTTCGTATAGTTTTCTGGAAACTGTCAGTCAGGTAGTTCGGGGATCGATTGACCGCAACATGAGCGAGGTGTTGGTGGAGCTTAGCTAGAGATAGGTGGAGCATATGCAAAACTGGCTTCCTCTATTAGAGCGTCTCTGTCGACGTGACTGATTAATGGGCAGTGCATTCCATTTTTGTCCTCATACTGTGACTGGCAGAGGACATTCTTTTCACTTGGTTTACATTGTGTATATTTCAGATGTACCATTTATTTGTAATAGATTTATTTATATATTGGGAGGGTATAGTTCTCTAGAAATGTATAGTCGGGGAATTCAGGATCGATCGATACCAACCCGGGCGAAGTGTGGATGGAGTTTAACTAGAGATGGGCGGTGCATAGCTAAAACTGTATTCGTCCATTGACCCCAATTACGTAATCTGTTTCCCATACATCCATTTTAAAGCTAGGCTCCAATTGCCATTTTTATAAATGTAGCATTCTAGTGAGCCATATGTATGTTACTCTAACTACTCACCTTATGTACGAATAGGAGCAAATACATTGCATGTTAAATAGTAATGAACTCGTCCGCTAGAGACTATTGCCTATAGCAATCATGGCGTACAGGAAAATAGTTCGACACATATCACATATTACAATCAACGCCAAACACCCAGCCTGTGTATGCAATGCCACAACCGCATCTCAAAATGGCATATTGGTATACAATGTAGCCATGCATATATAGGTGGATCAGCGTAAAGGAAGCTTGGCGAACCATGCATAGTTTAGATAACTGACCCACAATGCATTCTTCAAGCGATGCCTCGTCTTGCAGAACAAATTGCAAGCACGATTACTATTGTCTTCCTGAGATTTTATCAGGCGTGATCTCCCCTAAGCATTACACAACGAATCGTATCATGGATTTAGTAGAGAATAGAGCTTTCTATCCAAACCCACCACAGATGAATCTTGGTGGAGTGCAGCCCATTGCGAGATTGTAGACAATGAATTAGGTAAACATGAATTAGAATGTCAACAGCACTACCAGAATGCACCATTCACAGACACGAACACGTTCATAGCGGACACTTCGAAGAGATAAACAGTGAGGAAACCCCGTAAGGACCCAAACAATCATTTGAGGAGGGCATAGTATGCCATAATATGCAGTTTACAGACAGACCAGTACAATGTAATTAACATGTATATAGTCTGACACTTTCTTCAAAGGAAGAGTGCATATCTTCAATATTCCCGGAACAGTTTCATGCTATGGAAGAACAATTATTAAGACCATATTCATAACATAAGGTTTATTTACCAACGTATTCTATAAAAGTATGCAATATCATAGTGTATCGCCTGAACAATGTCAACCGAAAGTATATTTAATCTAAATCCGACAAATGTCTAGTAATTGCATTATCAGCGCGCCAATGAATACCATGTTTGTCAGTGAGGATCTAGATCGATAAGACTAATTCCGTAGACGCCTCTGGGCACTTTCTCTAGAACGTTACACAATTAATTCAAAGACAACCGCCTCCGATGTATTTGGACAATCAGCACCACCTTGTGATCGCAAAATCAATATGTCAAGCATCACAGTCAAGCTTACGCGAAATATAGTAATCGCTGACCTTAAACAGTTAAACACACGATCAGGAACGATTTAATGAAAATGCATACTAAGCGGAAATTGAGAATTTGTTCATGGAAATTGCGCTATTATACAGGAACCAGGAACATCTCCAAGCTTGTGGAATAATCGAGAACGATGCTGTTTTATTTAACCCAGGCATGCTTACAGTCAGGACTTGAATAACTCACGATGTTATTGGCTGTTATAGCATTGAATGTTGAATGTACTTTGGCTAGGCGCATCTGCATCTGTTGCTACGATCTGGCAGATGGGTATTCCAGCAATAGTATTGTCACATTATTAACATTGTGACTGCGTGCATTTGAATGGAGGATTCCAGTTTTGCAGCCAATTATATAACATCATAATCAACTACGTGGCAGGTATGTTGACGTCGCGCTCAACTGCGTCATGAATGACGTAATTAATTTCGCCAGGAACTAGTAATTGAGGGTGGACTAAGCGGTGATGTACGAAGTTGATATCTTAACTGTGTAAAGGTGCATATTCACACTAAATTCTGGAAAATAAAACTGTTAAAATTGAATATTTTTAGAGGCGTAAATTGTGTGGCTAGATGTACTGAAACGAAATATATGTTAACATATGATGATTTC
The DNA here is from genome assembly GCA_034401795.1 of Chaetoderma sp. LZ-2023a. NCBI lineage: Eukaryota > Metazoa > Mollusca > Caudofoveata > Chaetodermatida > Chaetodermatidae > Chaetoderma > Chaetoderma sp. LZ-2023a. The sequence goes on from CM067360.1 coordinate 119,833,104, forward strand.
TTTCGGTAGACATCAATATAATGTGTTTAGTTGTGAAACTGAATTAGATGCACGAGCCTCTAATTCAATTTAACAACTCAAAAACTTATATTAATTTATATGGAATTAAATCATCATATGTTAACATGTATTTCGTTTCTTTATATCTATGCCCAAAGTGTACTAAAAGTATACAATTTAGATAAGGTGCATACTCACACCAAAATGCTTGAAAATAAAATTCATGAAATTGTATACTTTTAGAGGCTTACATTGTGTACCTCAATGTAGTGAACATAAATACAGTTTAACATTTGATGATTTCATTCCATATAAATACATTTCGTCTAGTTGTGAATTTGAATTAGGGACTCGTGCCTCTATTTCAATTTGATAACTTAAAAATTATATTAATTTAGACGTAATGAAACCATCACATGCTAAGACTTATTTCGTTTCATTACATCTAGGCACACAATTTAAGTCTCTAAAAGTATATAATTTTAACAATGTTATTTTGAACCATTCTGCTGTGACTATGTGCCGTTACGATATTGTGGAGAGGTTCAGCTAAATAGTAATCCACCCAGCGCTGTATACCCATAGAAAACAAATACCACATCCAATAACCAAATTAATGTCGAGATAATACAATATATCAGCCACACATTTACTAGTGGGTGTTAGCCAAGGCATTACATTGGCCGGGGTACTACATATATACACTTAGGAAGGGCGGGAATGAGAATATGTTATTCTTTGAAACCTAGAGACCAACGCATCATGTACGATTTAAGGAACATGAAGCTGAGTGCTTTGAAATGTATTTGGCTTGGAGCTGCCTATGCTGCCTGCCAAAGTAGTGTTCAGAATATTCAACAGCTTACCTGCATTAGTCGCAAAATTGTCAACAGTGTATAGTTACATTCGGAATTTAAATTCTGCGAATTCGGTTTTAACCCGTTAGCACTCGTACCAGCCAAGAAAACGGCGTCTGAAGTGGTTTTGAAAAATTCTCATTTGCAGCCGAAGAGATGAATATTTTTTTTTAATGTACCACTTAAATAATCGGTTCGATAACAGAGCTAATCATTCCAGTGGTACCTTTTCAAAAATGTTCTTCTCTTGGTCTGCAAATGGACATTTTCTTTGAGAAAATTGAATTTTTTTTAACACATCCGAGGGTTAAAGGGTTAACGACCTAGCGGTAAGCGATGCTGTTACTCTGATATCGTATCTAAACCGCATGCAGGCGTTCGCTGTGTTATACATAATAACACGAATTAAGAAACCGCAAATACCAATTTTGTTTTGAAACTGCATTGACAAGAACCTATTGCTAATAGGCAGTAACAGGTAAAAGACTACTAGCCCTCAAGATATTCAACCTATTGCATATGATTGTCATGGAATCGCTTTTCTCAGAGTGCAACATAGTATTGCTATGCGCATGACCATCAGACGTACGATGAGAGTATCGGCAAGAACACCTAACTGATTATTACGCTTATCCAGATGTATTGCCGTCATATGGACCGGCTTGCTGACGACTGTCAGTTGAGCTCGTCTGGCAATTGACAAACGAGCAGCCAAGACATAGCCGCGCGCAATTGACAGACCATTTATTGGCACATGGCACAAGCCAATATATAATTTGAAGAAATGCGGTTGATCTATTATGCCTCGAAGGACTGGCACATGACGCTATGTATGTATACGGAACTTGGGGAAGGCTGCTGGATGAAGATGAATATATTCTGTAGATACTTTTGCAGATGGATTGCAACCTATAGGCCCCGCTGTACTTACCAAAACTGACATAAAGTACCATGCTGCGCCGAGACATGTCACCCCTTTCCATCGTGATGATGTTGTTAATATTATTAACATGTTAATCATGCACACGCTGGGGACCTACATCATACACTTCACGACCAACTAACATGTGCACGGTTGGTTGTGTTGAATCTAATTTGACAGCGAGTTGTGTCTTTCAGTCGCAATTTTCAATCAAATTAGCTTCATAATTATTGACATACTAGTGTTCATACTGCATGGACCTTTCTAATGTATCCCCCATCGTATGCTGCCATTGTCACCTACGTGGCGTGTATGCTGATGCCATAACCAATGGGTTCATGCATGCCGTATATAAGTACGAAAGTAATGCATAATTATTGACAGACTACTCGTTGTTGTAGGAATTGTATGGCGTTACTATAGGCAGCAACAGCAACGAGTCAAATTAGTTTCACAATTTGTAACTGTTTACCTGTATACGTTTCTGGAAATTGGCAGCCAATGAATTCAGGATCCTAACACTAGCGATGTGTGGGTGGAGCTTCGCCAGATATTGAGGGGGGGGGGGGGGCGGGGTAGCTATCATTAGACATGTCCATTAATTGTGTCATATTTGCCATATATGTTTCAAATGATTAACCCTCAGGTTAACACCAACTCCTCACTTGAACAATTGCGTGCAACGCAACATGTTTACAATGCAAGAAATATTAGTTGGAGCAACATGGGGCAGGTCAATAATTTGTTTAACATAGCCCAGACGTTGCGTATATAGTTGCCCTGTAATTCAGATATTAGTATTCTCGAGTTCAAAGGCTTAGCCCGCGCTTTAGCAATATATTAGCGCTGTATGTGTGCACATTGGCATTGGTTTATTTATGCCATTAGCCCAGATGTCGCATGCATATCTAACTATCAAATAATAGACCCATGTAAGTGATATTCGCCTTTGACAGATCACCTATAACGGGTTTTCTATTAATTTCCTAGATATTAATTGGACACGATTAATTTATTAGTTTATATATTCTTAAATTACCCGTGCAATAATCAATACGTGATTGTACTTATTAACACTGAACATATGTGGCAGTGTCAGCTGTGATATTCACTGCACCCAACACGCAATACAATTAGCACACCTTTCCAAGGAAATCCACATTACATGTATACAGGAATATGTGATATAGTAACTGGATACTCGCAACATATCATGGAGTCCGAACACATTTAAAGAACGAGTATTCCAGACAAATCATCAATGTTGTTGTTGCTGTTGCTGCTGCTGCTGCTGCTACTACTACTACTACTACTACTACTACTACTACTACTACTACTACTACTACTACTACTACTAATACTACTACTACTACTACTACTACTACTACTACTACTACTACTACTACTACTACTACTACTACTACTACTACTACTACTACTACTACGGTAGTCTAACCCTAGCTACCGCTACCGCTACCGCTATCTCTACTACTACTACTACTACTACTACTACTACTACTACTACTACTACTACTACTACTACTACTACTACTTCTACTACTACTACTACCACTACTACTACTACTACTACTTCTACTACTACTACTACTACTACTACTACTACTACTACTACTACTACTAATACTACTACTACTACTACTACTACTACTACTACTACTACTACTACTACTACTACTACGGTAGTCTAACCCTAGCTACCGCTACCGCTACCGCTACCGCTATCTCTACTACTACTACTACTACTACTACTACTACTACTACTACTACTACTACTACTACTTCTACTACTACTACTTCTACTACTACTACTACTACCACTACTACTACTACTACTACTACTTCTACTACTACTACTACTACTACTACTACTACTACTACTACTACTACTACTACTGGTACCACTACCACTACCACTACTACTACCACTACTACAACTACTCCTACTACTACTACTACTACTACTGCTGCTGCTACTCCTACTGCACCTGCACCTGCTACTGCTACTGCTACTGCTACTGCTACTGCTACTGCTACTGCTACTGCTACTGCTACTGCTACTACTACTACTACTACTACTACTACTGCTGCTGCTGCTGATGCGGCTGCTGCTGCCGCTGCCGCTGCGACTGCCGCTGCCGCTGCGACTGCCGCTGCCGCTGCTTCTGCTACTACTACTACTACTACTACCACTACTACTACTGCTGCTGCTGCTACTGCTGCTGCTACATCTAAATTTGGAATTTGATGAATACAAGTCCAGTGCAGAAGATGCAATTGACGATGACAAAAGCGATAAGATAATTTGAGGAGATGCATGTCTAATAGTTATCTGGCTGCTACGTGGTCGATATCTACGGAGCCACGTAATGGACATGCGAAAACAAAATATTGTATTTTCGTACCTGTTACGCACGACGTAATAACTTGTGCGCAAGCCTTAATAACTCGAGCACACGGCTTAGTAACGCACGCGCACGACTTAGTAAGGTGTATGCACGAGTTATTAAGTCGTGCGCACGAGTTACAACAATGAAATATATTGTATTTGCGTTCCCCTTACGGGGCTCGGTAGATGTTGGATTATTGGTGATCCCCAGCTTAATACGCATTGCTGAACGTTATTTCCCTCGTCGACATCCCCACACAAATCAAAGCTCTATTCCAAATGAACCAGTTATTACTCGAAACATTAAATTTAATCATGGGCCTATCACTTGTCTAGAATAGACCCGTACACATTAACAAACTATTGAATGCAATTAGGTTATCGACTGGTTCATGCCAAAATCGAGTTTTTTCGTCGTAATGAAGGACTACCAACGCGTCATTATCTTTTTTTCAATCGAGCCAGTCATTGTATTGACTCGTTGAAAATAGTCTTCTCTTGGCCGATAAATGGGCATTCAATCAGCAAGTATTTTGATATTGTTGACAATGTGTGGCAACTAAATGGCTAATACAATCCATGCTATCAATGCATAGATCCGATCCATCATTCAAGTTTATGACGACATATAATCAACTGCGTCACACGCAGGCTAACGTCACAACAATAATTTAGAGAGAATACCCCAACAGCCTGCCACGTGTACGAATTATATGGCGTTGATTGATGTGTTATTTTAAAAACATTATTTTGTATATTGTGAAGCGTATGTGACTGGACGCTGTCGTTGCCATATGCAGCAGCGGCGTTCAGGCAAAATACCTTCAAAATATTCAACATGCCACATAGAAATGGGGATTCTGGGCATTCTGGATTCAAAGTAAATACATCTATTACAACACGGGAAGAACGGGGGCGGAGTATAGCTATAAATGAGCTGGGTATAGTTATAAATGAATACCACTCGTATTTAGCTCTTTGAACGCTGACTTTTCAGAATCCCAAATTTAAGACAATGGACAGGTTGGATGCTGCCTATTTTGAAACCCATTTGAGAGGAATGTTTTAACTGCTATTAGTTAAACAACTCCAAGTGAAATTAATTTCAACATATTTAACTTACTGTTTCTTAGACATGCAATAGATGGCTTTTTTGTCTCCGGGTTCAGAGAGATAATTGTATCTTACCATATCAATAATTTGCGTGAGAGTGTATCCGAATTTGACGGTGATTTTGTCCGATGCATTATAGACCGGACGCGACGACGGATCGTAATAGCTGAGAATAGTATCCATAAGTCGTTGTTCGTCTGGAATCTGAACATTTTCATTCCATTGAGAAGAAAGCGCATGGTGGAAGTCAGGATTTCCTGCAATAAAATGCAATTTATTTTCTGTTTAATTAGAGAAAATTGGGCTAATCCCCACACAAAATAGACTTACCATGTCTGATATTTGAGTTAATGTCAGTCCAAATCTTACTACGACAGTATGCGACGCATTTATCACAGGCCTGGACGACGGGTCGTAATACATTAGTAGAGAATCTAATAAGCGTTGTTCATCTGTTGCCACCGCAATGGCACGCGTAACGGACACCATATATAAGAACATTTGAACAGTGAGAATAACGCCAGTGATCATCTTCACGCATTATCTTATTCTCCGTTTGGCTGAAACCGCATTGAATAATAACACAAACAATTGACCTGACACTTGAAGAAGGCGACACCAGTCGTATTTTTTATGTTCATCTATACACATACTAACGAGTCATGGTGTAACCTAAAACAAGGTGAGAAATTAATTCCTGATCCAAAACTCTTCTGTCGTGAAGGACTAAGTTTCTCGTGTATGGTAATTCCATCGCTTACTCTGTTCCGGTCGCCGCTTTCCCCCGCCCCGGTCGGCGCAATAAGCGCAGATGAGCACCAGCTATATCGACCAGTCTCCGTGACAAGCTGTCTTTTACTTCTCTCGCCTATCAATACGGACATATCTGATTGAACAACGACGGGACTCCATATGGTAACTGTTGCTGCTGACAGACTTCTACTGTCCACGTTGATTCGTTACACGAGTACGCCGACTTGACTCTAAGACTGTAATAGGCATGCCCCTGGGAAAGCCTCGCTGCGGCTATACAGCCAGTTTATAGCCAAACGTAATGATGGGACTTCATTCAATCAATTTTATCACGGTCATTCATCGCTTGTCAATTATATCAACATTGGCAATCTATTACTTGTTCCAGGAATGAATTTTAAACAATAATCGCAGGCAGATCTTAGCAGATGTTTTAGCGCTATGTCTGCGTGCTGGCTGGTGGGTTCTAGGAAGGTGAGAGCACGCGCAGTAGGAAGTCAATCTGAGAATCAGATCAGGTTGCACTCGTGGCAGCTGAGAGGTGCCCACGCACTTATTCTAGCACTCATCACCCATGTCCTATGCCTCGACACAAAAGGTTGGGCTTCTCAAGTTTTATTCTGGAACTAGCGTGTCACAACTCCGCCTTATCCGCCACGATCCGCGTCAGCGTGATTGAGTTTATCCGTTACAGGGCATTGCGTTGTAGTTAAGTGTTCGGCGATCATCGATTGCTTTCTTCCAAATGCAATTGGGCATCCTCCAGGGTGTACTGGCACGCGCACAATGTCCGGAGATGAAACCGCTGAAAGGGAGGGAATGCCGGGCAGACAATGGAACCTCTCGTTTTTGTATTATGCAAGTATTATGCAGAAAGGATAATTTATTGGTATTTGATTTAGCAATTACGAAAAAACAACATTTTCTAATTTAGACCAACTCGCTGCTGTCACCCGAGCAAGGCGGTATTGATTCCGTTCCAACTCGCGTGAGTGACAGCTGTTTTAATGAGGTAAATCGTGGAGTGCTGCTCCTTTCTACTATTCATTCATTCATGCATCTATCCATCCATCCCTCCCTCCCTCCATCCATCCATCCATCCATCCATCCATCCATCCATCCATCCATCCATCCATCCATCCATCCATCCATCCATCCATCCATCCATCCACCCACCCACCCACCCACCCACCCACCCACCCACCCACCCACCCACCAACCCACCCACCCACCCACCCATCCATCCACCCACCACCCACCCACCACCCATCCAACCAACCAACCAACCAACCAACCAACCAACCAACCAACCAACCGACCGACCGACCGTCCGTCCAACCACCCACCCATCAATCCCTCCATACACGCACCCTCCCACCCACCAATCGCTCCATCCACGCGCATACCTCGACCCCCCCCCACACATACCCTCATCAACCCACCAGCTCATCCCTCCATCCTTCTATCCATCCATCCATCCGTCCATCAATCCGCCCATCCATCCAACCATCCAGTCAGTCAGACAACAACGTACCCATCCACTCTCCATCCCAGCCATTCATCCATCCATCCAGCCATCCATCCTTGTATTAATCAATCCATCCATCAATCCATACATCATCGTATCAGTTCGTCCGAGAATCTGCTAAGGAATGTGAACGTCTTATTGAGCACTGGTAGGTGACGTCATTCTGGCCCAAATGAGATGAATTTGAAAGAGACTTTGTATTTTGTAACACAGTCATAATTACATGATTATACATGCGCTTTCCGTAATAGAAGGCGTGTCGTAGATTATATTCGACTATATTCCACTTTTGGCGCAGTTTAAGAACTAATAATCGTACATAATTAGTTGTTGTACACAAATGCACTGCTGCTGAAGAACAGCATCAATGCACGAGTCCAGTTTTAGCTATGCCCCGCCCATCTCTAACTAAGCTAAACGCACATTTCGGTTGTTGACTATCAATTTCAAGAAAACTATACAGGTACGCGGTTGAATATTTTAACTAATTTGTCTGGGTGCTGTTGCTGCCTATTGGCAGTACCAATACGCAGTTAAATTAGTGTCAACATGGTCAACCGCATGTTTATTAAATAGCAAAAACATACACTGCTTAGTCCGTCATCAATTATGCGTTCGTGACGACGAACGTATCTACATTATTCCGGACCGTATTGCTTATGACGTCATGATGCATGCCACATAGTAGATTGTGATGCCATATGATGGATGGATACATTGGAAAGGCACATTGTCCTCGGCTTAACGACAAAACACGCACCTGTTCTCTAGCACGCACGCACATACCGTTTATATTTTACTCTGTTAAGAACTCAACGTCATTATGTACGACGAGAATAGAATATCCTAGCTTATAGTCCAAGAGCCAGTTAACAGTTAATCAACCGGAATACTACAAAGCGTATGTTGGTAGTTTCTAATGTAGTTTCAGATGTAGAATGCGAATCTGGATTTTTTGATTGCATAAAGTGAGACATGTGCTCGCCAGCGGCCCGGGGTCACTTAGTGCATACCAGAATACAAATTTTCGCAATAACTCTGCAATGCAAGAAAGGAGACAACCGGCATTCATATTGCTGTTATCTAGAATTACATTTGTTTCAGGTCAACAATTCTAATATCTAGATCACTGGGTCATTAAATTCATCCAGAAATATACATTTTAGCCACAAATTGGGAACGCAAGTAGGCGGAATCACCCAAGTTGGCCCCTCCTTTCATAGTATATGTCACTGGGGTCACAGACTGCCTACTGGAATATGCACTCTTGGCCATAGCTTTTGAATGCAAGAAGGTAGACTCACCAGATTTAGCAGACACCTTCATAATGCGACAGCTTTTGATATGGTTGAGTTTGAGCTGAACGGATCAGCTATCTATGCGATCGAAACGAGAAGTAAATGCATATACAACTCTATGTGGCATGTGACCAGTGACGCCTGTCAAGAATGGCGGTTATCATTCAGCCAGTTGCAAAAATTGTACTGCAGTCCAGTTACTTCTACACACATATAGTTAGGCAGCGATGTGTTAGCTCTGTGCCTAGATCAAATGCATAATAGCCCCGCACATCTACGTCAGCTCTATTTGAGAGCAACTATATATGTTGTGGTGTTGAATGCAAAACATTGAAAGACAGATCCAAAGAAAGGTAAGGTTCATTTGAGACAACAGACGCAGAAGCCATGATCAAACACGGTGTAATAGGTGTGGATGACTAAGAGATGATTCGAACATTTGGAAGTATCTGTTTCATTGGCAAAGAGGTGAAATACGATCACCGTTGCAGAAAGGCATACTTATACTCGGCACGAACTAAGGTGAACGTAAAACAAAATGCCGCTGACAAATGTGAACACCAACACATTTTGCTGCCGTTTGTGCATGTTGATGGTGACACAATAAAGAACTGTAGTGCTGAAAAACGTACAACATTGCTGGATCGTTACAAAGAGGAACTTGTTGTGTCAGATATGTGAGCGACTGAAGAACACATTAATTTCACGTTCCAAAGACAAACTAAAAATTGGTTCGCTGTCCAAAATGCATGGGAGCATTGTATATTCGTTGAACTTTGAATTAGAATTTGCTGTTCATACTGTAGACTCAAAGTGTGCCATTGTTGACACTGCTATGCAGTTGCGATCAATTGATCTCCACAAAAGGGCATTGTCGGAACGCTGCCGCATCAACTTACACCATTATCTCATTCAGAGGGTGAAAACACAGCACGAGATGTATTGTAATGATTTGTTAAATTGTGTATACAACATGAGTGCAACGAAATCAATGAGTGCAAAAACAGAACGTTTGGGTTAAGTTTCCAGCTGATGATGCATTTTACAATTTGTTCAGAGGATCGGTTAAGCCAACACAGCAGTTGTGTCTTGGACTAGGAATGCATAGTTGGACTGGAAGTATAACAAGTAACTGAAGTATTGAACCGGGTTGGTCACTCCATAAGTTATTTCATAGCAGGGGAATTGGAAATTGAATCAGCATCTTCCATTTTAGAGCGAAATAGGGCCAAACCTGCTGGCATTCTGTGTGGAAAAGGGTCTCAGAACGGGGTTAGAATGGGGAAACTATGATGACAACACTGACACAATATCTGGTACCGACACCCTTCATGGTACGTTCGGTAGTAACATATCGTTTCACACGTGATCCCGTACCAACACGCAATAAAGGCATCCTCAGATAAACAGTTTACTGACTCAGAAGAAAGAAGCGATCATACAATGTACAGTTCTCCTAATACAGCTCATCTAACTCAGTATCCGCAGACGGGGCACAATGAACAATTAGAGGCCTTGCACGTAAAAGAAGGATCAATGTGCATCGAACTGAAGTTATACCACACATGAAGAAACGTTCGGCAGAGCTAGCCAGACATGTTACCTGAATCCGGTTTACTATAGTTTGGACCACATAACTGACATGGTCTTTGCATGCTTTCGCCCACATTGTTCACGGTGGTCTGTCAGATACTTTTTGAACCAATCTAATATTGATAGTTCTCACCCAGGACTCAAAACTTGCTTAGAAATTTGCGCCCTCAGTATTAAGCATAGCGACCATTCCTTCTCACGAAATCGTGTTTATATAACATTAGGACAGCATTCAACCATATCTTTAGGGCACGGATGCGTTGGATAACGCAGACATATAGGAGTGTAGTTTCTACTCTTACATGCAAGTGACTGGATTAAACAGTGCAACAGACCCGAAACAGGAACCGAAGCCATATCGAATATAGACAGTTACTAGAGACTAGAATACGATTTTTTCTTTACATTTGCGTCTACCATGAACCCGCTCACTGAAAGTGTTAGTGATAGTAATCTATACTGTCTCTTGTCAGGTTTGCGACGTACCGGACGATGTGAACAAGGCATGATCTCTGTTCGTGAGCTAGGCAGAGCATGGAAGGTATAGTTTACCGATGGTTGCTTCGCTGATGCTACGAAATTTAAGCAAAGGATGCCAACGCCAAAGGTGAAATACTTTGCATCCCTGGCAAATACAACAAAACTATGGGATAAATATATAACTTAAATGAGCTGAAATGCACAACATATTTTTTTGGACATTTGCTTTATCTTGCTACTGGACGCGCTGCTGATCTGAAGAAATGTCTTAGTTTCTATTGACACGAGTACCACCTGCGCTGTCTGGCATTACCGGACCAACGAATAAAACAGATACAACAACACGTATGGCTCTCTTGGAGGAGAATATGCCAAGTTCCAGCAATGCCCCTACAATGTTTTATGCCGCGATCGTTGATGCAATACTCGTGATAAGATCTTTAGTTGATCCCCCTACCAAATGTGGTGGTATTGCCAGGCCAATACTCAGTTATCTGTGTAAGAAGGCGAATTGTCCAGTCCATCTAGTTGGCGATATCTATGACGGTACCCCTTCAATTAAGGTTCTTGAGGCTACTCATAGAGGAGCGACTGACTTACCATATTTGATACATGACCCTAATTAAGAAAGTCCTGTACAGATAAGATAATGATTGCATCGAAGTCATTTACACATGCTTTTGGGGATTTGGTGATCTCCATGGATGGCATTGCCACTGTTGTAGACACACTGGCGGTTTACACACGTGGTCTATATGGAACGCCCTAAAGCAAATCTGCCGATGGCAGTTAGGTATGCTTTATTTAACAACATATTGTAGATATCGGATTGTCTGGTGGGAGTCATGACCCTATGGACATCTTATATTTATGAGTAAGACCTTAATGAAATTCATCTTTGAAAATACCAGGTGGGCTAATGAACGGTGTAGCACGATAAGCATCATCCTATAATACGCAGAAGGACCGCTGCACTGGTTGACATCGGCCAGTGCTGCCGAAACACAGTTTCATGGAAAACGATGCGAGACTGATGCGAAACTGATAACTGTATTAAGTCAGGTTTGAGTTAGAAATTGAATAGGATGGGAAAGGACCACCGGTTCTGGGTTGATGATATCTGTCAGTAGTTGAGGATGGAAGTTGGTGATGTGGTATCTGCACACACTTTCAGGATATTCAGCAGCTGTTTTGGCCGGTAGTTTAGTAAATAATCAAGCTATAAGAATCGATAGGTTTGGACGCGACGGGGTGAATGAGGGTTACCATTTAGGGATGACAGTCAGCATGTCGACTCCCTGTAGAAAGCAACACAACACCAGCTGGTGATGAGCTCAGGTAGCTCACGTGCTATTAACCTCCCTATCCTACAGGCAGATGCCTAATAGGCAAGGGACAGGACGGAGACATTGTAGCGTCCTGTAGGAATAAGTAAAACAATCTAAATTTACCTAAATTTGTATATCAACTATATGTCCCTCAAGAAGAGACATGCAACAACAACACATTCGGTAATGTTGTTGGTTAGCTGACAGATCGCATCAAAGCAGAACCAGCCCAGACCGGTTCGACCACGTTCAACGTTCTCGTCCTAGAAGCGAAACTCGGAGTTTGATTAGTCGGGATGACGTCACAATCAATGGGCATCCGATCAAACTCCAGGGAAGATAATCCAAACGAACGTGGGCGCAAAACTCAAACGAGTATATAATGGGCACTTTGTTTTTCGTCGGGGTCCGTCTGTTGTATCGAATGTTCTTACTGCATATATTGGAGTAGGCAAGAACAGTTAGGTGTTGATAGTATAGTAGACCAGCCGATCCTGGGACTAATACTAAGTCATATAGGACCCTAAGATAGGGAAACTAGTAATGTAGGATAAATAGGCAAAACTTATAAAGTCAATTTTAACTTCTATACGTGACAGTAAAAGTCACTTCTATGTTGTAGTATTATTGTACAGTTCATGTAGGAGAATAAAATTATCACCTTGAAATGTTATCTCAAGGCAAGAGTTTGAGTTCTTAATAGTTCACTCTGGAAAATACGGAAGACCACCGTATCTTACCATCATCTTCTAGTAGAATAGTCAGATCAGGCCCGGATACAAACATAAATATCGTGACGGTCATCTACCAACGAGGCGAGCTTGTGTCCATCTCTTTCATCATCGGTAAGACTGGTTGTCGCAGCAACCGCACATACAAGCCTTACCGAGGTGTGGAAGAGATTGTAATTAACTAGAACCCGAAGACACCAATACTCTTCAGTGGCTTCAACTGGCAGGATCCAGAGAGAAAAGATCTGTGAGTACATAGTCCTCAAAGATATCGCGGACAGAGTACAGGTCTTCTTAGAAGCTGCCCAACAGTCGGAGACCGCTAAGGTGATTCAACATCGCGAGTACAGCGATAACTCCATAGTAAAAGTCACCACAGAAATACACTGCCCTGAGCAACCACGGTTGACAAGAGTCGTTATTTCCCTAACCTACCGATAGTAGTACAAGATGGCAACTCCAAGAAGACCCGCTGACCCGACACTGCCGCCCCCCCCCATAGAAAGACCCATTGCTGAATTAAGACCCGAGACAGTAGCTGCTATGCAGACGATGGGGAAGGCAATGGCGGGGGCCATAGTAGAGAGTAGCGACAGGCGAGAAACAGCTCGGGTATACAGAAGAGAAATCAGGGATACTGTTTATCGTATCCAGCCGTGCGACGGGGTAGTGCCCGAAGAAGTGAGGACCTTCTTAGACGAAACAAGGAGGGCGTGGGTAGCCACCGAGGGGCGCCTAGAAGGCGTACATGCCTATATAATCACCAGAGCAGCCCGGGGACAGCTATCCAGGGCTATAGATGGTTTTCTAGTAGGGAAGGTCAGGGAGGACGTCACCTATGACGAATTCCGAGGCTTCATGACGATGAATTTCGTCTCCACGAACGAAGGTGAGCGAATAAAGTATGACTTGGAGGGTATGCGACAAAGACAGACTGAGACAATTATATCACTCAATCGTCGTTACAAAGAGGCCAGCCAGTGTGCTTACCCCAATGAGAATGACGACAACCGCCGCGCCATTCTGGGGATTTACCTCAGAGCTCTGGGCGATCGGGTGTTGAGCACGAGAATCATATGCAAACGGGCGAACACGTTAGCCTGGGTGATAGAAATCTCCGAGGAAGAATAAACCTGCAATGACTTGTTGCGGGCCATGAAAACAGATGACAGGAATGAGGAACGTATGGAAGTTGGGGATTTAGGGGCCGATGAGGAACGCGAGATTTGGCTAGTCATCAAAAGCTTGAAACGCTAGATCATCCAGCAGTCGAAGATGATTGAGCAGCTATGCAGCTTAGTCAGGGACTTGCAAGTAGCTGACGAAGCGCCGGAACCGGTTCCTAGAAGAGCCCCGCCCGTAAAGAAGGTCGTAACACCGCCACCGAAACGACACAGTCCAGTCCCAAGACCAGCATCTCCTAAGAATGCACAGCACATCACATGCTACAACTGCGGGAGGGTGGGACATTATAAAAGCGAGTGTCAGCAGGCAGTACAGCCACCTATGAACATGCCCAAGAAAGAAGCGATACGTCCGCGACCCAAAAGACCGCCGATTACATGTTTTAACTGCGGCAGGGAAGGGCACATGGCCCAGGATTGTGCCAGATACAGCAACAGTTTTGCTGGGTACCTTGATAGAAGAACAGGTCCAGCGAACCCGGTAACCTGCTTTAGATGTGGCCAAGAGGGGCATTTCGTCAGAAACTGTCCGCAAGAAGCACGCAGGCAGGACCGGCCCCCAGTAGTGCCAGCCATAGACCAACCCAGAAGGACGATGAAACGTCCTAGAAGTGAAAGCATAGACATTGACGAAATTAATGATCAGCGGCAGGAAGAAAGACAGACCACACCTCGTGAATGCTCCAGAAATCTTCGCAAAGATGTGAACAATAGAATGCGCGACCGCAACGAGTACGAGGATCGAGATGGGTTTGTTTTAACCGGCGACGGTACTGATGAACAAGGCCGTTATTCATACGGTGTCGGACGTGGTTCATCAGACCGTCGTGATAGCTATGCAGAAGTTGTTAGCGGGCGAAGGAGTCCATTAAACTAAGACGGAGAAAACCGTTGGTGAGGACATCGACCGATCCGTTTTCATCCGTCTACACATGGATTTAACCGGTACAACGGATCAAGGTGAGTACCTGCATGCCTTAGTGGATACTGGTGCTAGCACATCCTTGATTCGCAAGGATATATGGCGTAGCATGTTAAATGCTAGGCCATTGAAAAGAGCGAAGACGCTCTTAGCTGTAAATGGTTCCCCAATAGAGCTTTTGGGGGAAACCCAAGTAAAATTCAAGAACGCCCGACCTATTCCGAGTACGGTAGTAGCGAGAATGAGGTATGAAGGTTTGCTGGGAGCGGATGCTTTGCACCTGGGAAATGCAAAGATTGGCTATCAGGCCAAAGTTGTAGTATGGTTTGGTCAGGCATATCCCTTTAGGTATCCCTATAGGGAACAGACGAATTATATCTATGAGAGTTGTAAAGAAACGACCGGATATAAAGATATCGACAAAGTCATTGGGGACTTTGCGGATATCTTTGATACGGCTCGTCCAAACACGTTAGGGTTGGTCCCCAAAGTCAAGTGTACGGTACCAACAGGAGAGGCAGATCCTATAAGGCAGAAAGCCTACCGTCTACCGCTAGCCAAGCAGTATATAGCCAAAAACCAAGTGGCTGAAATGCTGGCAGCGGGCGTCATAAGACCGTCGTCATTCCCATGGGCGTTCCCCATTACTTTGGTCCCTAAGCAGGACGGGGACACCAGGTTTTGTATAGACTACCGAAAATTGAATTCCGTATGTCGTAAGGATAGTTATCCTCTACCGAATATATCGGACATTTTTTACTCTATGGGCGGCGCAACGATATTTTCAACTATGGACTTGAAGTCTGGCTATTGGCAGATGCCAATGGACAGCCAAGACATAGAGAAGACAGCGTTCGTCTGCAGTGAAGGTTTGTTCGAATGGATTCGGATGCGTTCGGTTTTGCGAACTCAGGTGCCGTATTTCAGAGGGCAATGAATGATTTCTTCCGAGAATTCGTGGGAAAATATCTGCATGTTTTCGTCGATGATATAGTCGTATATTCACGAAATCCAACGGAACATGCACAGCACTTGCGTAAGGTCATGCGCAAGATACGAGAGTATAAGTTGCAAGTTAAGAAAAAGAAGTGCGATTTTGCTAGATCGTCAGTAGATTTGTTAGGATATCGTATTTCCGCACAAGGAGTAGCTCCCAGGGCCAGAAGGTCGAGGTCATTAGGGAAAGGTCGCCACCACGGGATGTGGGCGAGATGAGAAGTTTCCTTGGAGCTACGGGGTACTACCGATCCTGTGTGCAAGGCGACGCCGAAATTTCTAAGCCTGTAATAGAACTAACTAAGAACTATAAACGCTTCGAGTGGGGGTAAGGAGGAACAGCAAGCGTTTACGAAATTACAGAACTTGTTGTGTAGTGAGACGGTTCTCGCATATCCGAATGTAAATGCCCCATATAGACTGTATACTGATGCTTCTAGTTTTGCAATAGGTGCGATATTGGTACAGGTAGATGACAAGGGTATCGAGCGGGTGATCCAGTATGTTAGCTCTACTCTTAAAGACAGTCAGTTGAATGGGCCCGTAATAGAGAAGGAAGCTTATGCAGTGATATATGCATTGAAGAAGCTTAGGCCTTATCTATTTGGAGCGCAGTTTACCGTGTATACTGACCACACACCCCTCAAGAGTTTGTTTGTGGGAGAGGTTAAGAACACGAAGGTGCAGCGCGGGGCGGTACTGATTGCTGAGTACGGGTGTAAGATTGAGTGCATCCAAGGCTCGAAGAATATTCGAGCGAACATGTTGTCCAGGTTACGTCGTCTGGTGGAAGTCGCTACAATAGATACGGGCGACATTGTAATACCAGATGTCGATGAGGGTGTGCTACCACACGTCCCTCTAGAGGCGTTCGACATTCCCTACAACGAGTTTTGTACCGAGCAAACCAAGGAATACCCAGAGTTGTTTAAGAACACACCGGAGGAGTATATGGTTAGGAACGGTATTTTGTATTCTTTAGCTACCCCTTCAGCGTTGTACGCTGAGTACCCCAGAATCCTGCTACCTACCCTGTTCCAGGGGCAGGTGCTCCGGATGGCTCATGAACGAGCTGGTCACGGTATGGTAAGGGATTCGTTTGTATTGACGTCTTTAAGGAAAGATGTGGTATGCATGCTGGAGACGTGTACGACGTGCCAGGTCAATCGACCCGTCATGACTCGACCGAGGTATAGTGAGATGCCCATGGCCAATTACCCGAGCCACATAATTGGTATGGATTTGATCGCTCCACTATTGGAGTCGAGTAAAGGTAATCTGTACATCATGACGATAATCGATCACTGTTCTGCATGAGCAGAAGCATACCCGATTGCTGCCAAGACATCTCCGAATGTTGAAGATAAGTTCCTCAATGAGTATGTCGCTCGTCATGGGGTCCCTGAGATCGTAATAACTGATCAGTGTAAGGAGTTTTGTTCCAAATCTCTGGAAGAACGATTTCATGAACACGGTATAGATCATAGACGATCGAGTCCATACCATCCGCAGACCAATGGACGTACAGAGAGGTGCAATCGCACTCTTAAGGAGTTGATCCAGAAAGGGGTGAACACGCATCTCGTGAGTGGGAAGATGAGTTAGGTGCTGCGTTAACGGTGTGCCGCAGTACTAGGCATTCCATGACCGGATATACGCCATTTTATCTGACGTACGGCCGACGAGCAAGACTTCCGTTGGCCATCCCGATCGATTCGTCACAGGACCTTGGTGAGAGACTGACTTGTCTCAACAATGCCTTGCTGCACGCTCGTGAGGGAACGGCTAGGTCTCGAGAAGTTCACAGGGAACACATCGATAGGCGTGCAGACGCTGGTGAGTTTAAGGTGGGGGATTCGGTGGTTGTAAAAGCTGATGAGAGGATGAAGTTGACCTCTCGCAGTGACCCCGAATACGAGATCTTTAAGATCAACGGGCCGGTGGTTCATGTCCGCCATCAAAGGTCTGGGATGGTGCGCGTGCTTAACATATCTAAGTTGCGTGTAGTCGACTCAAAGATGTGCTGGGACAAAGTACGACCATGCCCTATTCGCAACCCCGCGAAAGGTACAAAGGCCAGCCATCACCCCAGGATAAGTGTACCCGAGTCTGAACCGTTGCCGGTGAAAGACTCCGCTGAGCCAGCCATGAATAGGGCTCGTCGGAAGCGACCAGCTTCTGGTGAGGAGCCAAGGGTGAGCAAGGTGGGTAAGAGGGTTGACAACAACAGCAGTCAGGCCGGTGCGAGTGAGTCACGGAGTGAAACCATCGAAACTCCGCATACAATTGTGATGGACACCTCGGAGGATGTACCCGAGCCTGTCCACGAGCCAATGAAGCGCTTCCATCGCACCCATACTTTCTGCGCAAGCGCAGTCACATGCTTGATGTCGACTCAGACAACAAGCGACCCAGGATTGGTGCGTTTGGCCACGCCCTATACGAGGGCTTCGTCAGCCGTATAGAGGCGGTTATAAGGCAAAGCAGCCGGAGATAAGCTTGAATCTCTGATAATCACTGTACTAGTAGTGTCGCATTAGTCTAGCCATCATGTATATTTTACGATTAGGAGTGGTAGTAGCTCTAGTGAGTTTAGTAGATGGACTGTGTAAAAAGTCTAGTGTATATAGATTACCGAACGGGGTAATGATAACTAACCCCGAGGATATATCTGTTATCCGGGCTGAATGGACCGTAGTGGTGTCTATCGACCACCCTTATTTGCCTGCCAAATTTCTTGAACGGTTAGTGCGATTTCGTGTTCTTATTGCGGACATCGGTCAAAAGACTTCGTTGAGCCCTCAAGACATTTTCGGTTTGCAACATCGTGTTAACAATATTAAGAAGATCGCTGTTAGGACACAACAAACTATGGTGAGTAGAGGCAGTAAACGACACAAACGTGGCTTATTTGATTTTGTCGGGGACATAGCCTCGTCTCTATTCGGTACCGCTGCCTCTGGTGATATAGATGCAATTAAAGAGGTAGTCAAAGTTGCTTTGCGGGACATGAATCGTTTGGTACATTTCTCCAACAAACTAGCGTCCCACGTGAAACTGGCATTCGTAGGGATCAATACCAACGTTGACCGTAACAAGGAAGTTACCGATAGTCTAGTGGACTTTACTAGAAATGTGAGTGATATGTTTAAGGCGCACGCCGCCCGACAAGCCGACTTATACGCATTAGTGCGACTTGGACACAGTATCGACTCTGCCGAAAGTGTGGTGTATAGCTACCAGAAGGCAGCAGCACAGTTTCATAGACGAACTGCATCCCTAGAGTTAGGTAGACTAACGGAAGAGTTATTCAGTCCTGCTGACCTCACTTCCGTGGCCAAACAAGTTAGAGTGGGAACTCGACTGATACGTCCATACCAGTGGTACTACTGCAACGTGGTCGTGTATCCTTTATGGAAAGACGACTCACGACTCCATTACGTAGCGACGTTACCGCCAATTGACGGGGGCAAATATATCGAATACAGGGTGCATGCGTGGCCGGAACCGCTAAATGCGAGGGGATACTACATGCAAGTAATGATCGCGCGGACCAGCATCGGTCTCGACACCAAGACTGGACGGTACTTCACGCCATCCGAATGTCACGGGGAGGAACCCCGAGTGTGTCATGATCCACTACGGGTCGACAAGACCCACATTCCATGCATCGTAAGCCTGTTAACCAATACCACCGACAATGCTTGTAATATTCAGCTCTCCGAATCAAATGAAACATCTAACAAACTGTTTGCCAATAGGAAAATAGGCGTAGTGTTGCAAACGTTCGGTGAGGCTAGGGAAATTCACTGTGACGGGCGACTGACTGACCGATGCAATGTGGAAAGTGGTGTGTATGCGTTGATGTCTGAAAAGTGTGTTTATAGTGGCAAGGGTTGGCAATTCGAGCCTGTAGCGTCTTACAGTCGGACGTACACTCGGGTTAGCCTGGCCATTGAGATGCCCCATTTGGATGTGACTGGCGTCCTTAATCAGTCCATGATCGTTGATCATTTAAAAGTACATCCCTGGAACCATTTACAGAAGTCTAAGTACGTGCCGCTAGCACCATTGTCCGCAATCGACCCAGTGATGGTCGATGGCATCGGGGTACGATCTTTTGTATCCTATTCAACGGGCTCCTTCGTTCTGGTGCTTGTTGCGGTAGTTATATTGTGTACGTGTGGAGTATTAAACCGCATGTGGTTGTGGATAAAATGCAAGACACCTGGGGCCCATAGGAGTGCGCCACGTGAGATCCGACCTCAGAGGCCGAGGTTACCTGCAGTTATACCAGAGCTGAGGATGTTGACCGGGTCGTCGCCTAACGCGACCAGGACTGAGATCGACCCGACTGTCGACGACTGGATCGACGTGGAGCTATGTGCCGGACCTATTGTTGGTGTAAACTACGAGGATCTATCGGTAAGTGTGACTTTATAACACTAACTTTTATTGTGTCACTGCAAAGCCATTATGCATCTGAGACGTCAGTTGTGTTGTATTGTATTGTATTGTATTGTATTGTATATCTGTGTTAATTTACACGTGAGACGATGATTACGTCCACGTTTAATGATGGTATTAATGTGTTTCTGGGGACGGTCATTTGCGCATGATATTCCGTTACCCGGACAGGTATGTTTGTATAGTTATATACCCTGGTACAGTCATTTGCGCATGACATTCTGTGCCTGGGCGTAGGAACATTTATATGAGTTGTGATGATATTTGCACTGTCGGATTAAGGTTATATGTACCATTGTCTATGGTATTCCCCTAGAGTGGTGAATGCCGTTGCGATGCATTACGTGTTTAGTTGATTGGTTACTATTGTTACTGTTAGATCGAGTGTTGTGTGTTATCCGTTTTGAGGAGCCGCTGCTATAGTGTGGTTTTGTTGTTGATGTTTTACAACGAGTTAATTGAGGCTCTCTTAAGGCCTTAAGAGACGGTTAATTGACTTTGGTCTAGATGCTATATAAAAATTGTGGTGAGAAGTAGTCACCTCGCGCGGCCCGCCGTCACTGGATATCTTTGCGAGAGGTAAGTGCCTCGCGCAGGCCTCCGTTACAGGAAAATGCCCCCACTGCCGAAGCGGAGGAAAAGTGTTGGCCAAAAAGGCCCACTCTTTTATTCAACCAGAGTGCTGTGAAACGGACACAAATTGATCTTTATGACTGACCTATCGTCACGGGGAGGATATAGAGACGAATATCCACCGCAAATGTCCTTTCCGATGCGGGAGAAATATGCTAAAAGAAACATGAAATAATAATTATAATGTGTTCGCAGTGCTTCCTACATTGGCAAATATAACTATCTAAGAAGTATCCTAGGATACAGGGGGAGTGTATGTGACACCGTACTATGGCCATCACCGCTCGGAAACCTCCAATACTTTCCCAGAGTCGGGCCAGTCCACGGTGCGGGTAAGGATATCCAAACAGTTAAGAAGCCGCCAGGCTTAATGGAACATGAAAAGAGACAATAACTGTATAGATATGAGGCCCTATAGGTATATTGGCCAATTTAACAAACCTTGCAGGAGTGCGGTGCTAAATTACCACAACGACCGGAAAAGAGGCGTACACTATATGTCTCCTAACGAAGTAAGTGTCTCCAATCATATTAAACCTATCCTATCGAGCTGAATAGTAAGGTTTAGTCGGTAGCATGCCGGGCTAAACAGAGTTATAGCACGGACAGCGACCTCAGTGTCAAATTGTTGGTGACGGGAGTAGGTGATGCATCTATACATACTGCTGTATAGTATTTCCTAATTCACTGCAGTCCTAAGTTTTCTATAAATAAGCAAAATATATCACCAATATGACCACTGACCATATACCTAACTGACCAAGTACAAAACGGTGACAGTATGTAATTAGATTAGAACAGTGGTAATACAGGTTGATAGACCTAATTTGGTGCGGTTAGTTAAAAGACCTTACAGTAAACAAGGATAACTGCAAACAGTAATAATACGAAATTGTAAGATGCGGTCCGAGGACCGGTACGGTACCTATCAGTCATCGGTATCGTTTACGGTAATAAATTATAATAAGTAAAGATATAATTAAAGATATCATGTATAGTTACTTGAATACCCATTAGCCACTCCTATATAACGGGCTACTATGTTACAGAAATTGAGACGTCACTATACTTGTGACGTGAATTGACACGTTCTCTGAAAGCTGGATACGTCTCTGCATGTAGATCTCCCTCAAGACAGGGTTCCATCACGCTGCTCCAGGACGGAAGCAGTACAAACTCAGGACTTTGAAACACATTATAAGCAATGTCTACTGAATAGTTAGTAAGTTCTACATAATAATACTGCAGTGATGAAAGTTCCCGTCAGAAGACGGTAAGTTCAGGAGCTAAAGATAACCCATTAACAGGAAGGGTTATTACTATACTTATAATTACGCGTGTACACATTACAGTTTAACGGTGCGGTGTGCGCCAAATAGCTCTTGTGGCGCACCGGGAAAAGTGTACTTGGCTGCGGCCAAAACATAAACAGGACGCACACGACATGCAGTGTGGTGGTTGAAGGTTCACTTTTCGGCGTGGCCGGCAGATCCGCTGAGTTATACACCTAGGAACACGTAGAAGTACATGACTGGCCCGCTAGGGCTCACCGCAAGAGCAGTTTCTTTATAGATGATAATTAAAATAGGAACACATATACTAGTCCAAAAAAGAAATTTCCGCACAAATTCACTTCATTAAAATGTATTCGCTGTGGGTGAAATTATGTCAGTAATGACAATAAATAATGCAATGCGGTGTGGGAATTCTCAATCAGCTATCAACTTCTGCAGGGTACATCAGAGCGTCGTTCACAAAGAGTTAATACAGGCAAGGGGTCATTTTCCAAATTGACATCTCAATATCGTGTGTGACCACGTTGCGCACCGACAACAGAAACACATCTTCTGCGCGCATGGGATTCACAAGACTGTTGATTTCTGCTTGTGGAATGTTGTTCCACTCGTGTAACAGTGTCTGTTGAAGTTCATTCACAGTTGCTGGTGGGTTTAGGCGTCGTCGAATCCTCCGGTCAATGTTATTCCACAAATGTTCAATAGGGTTAAGATCAGGACTTTTTGAAGGTCAGTCATTGATAAAGGTGATGTTCTCTGTTTGCATGTACAGCACAGTGTCTCAAGCTGTGTGACTAGTGGCGTTGTCGTGTTGCAAAATTTGGATACGACCATTATTACGGAAAGGAGGAACGACGAATGGTGCACGGTTTTCTTCTCTGTAACGACGATCATTCAGATTGTCAGGAATGATGACCAACGGAGTCCTGTAATCATGGACTATACCTGCCCACACCATAACCGATGGCCCTCCACCGAAACGATCCCGCTCCAGGACACAGCAGGTGGCGTAACGCTCATTGCATCTGCGATAAACTCGTACCCTCCCATCACTTCCAGACAGAGAAAAATGAGATTCGTTTGAGAAAAGGACAGTGCTCCATTGCCGTCTGGTCCAGCGTTGATCTTCACGAGCCCAATCCAAACGATTTCAGCGATGACGATATGTCATAACACATCCTACGTAAGGGCGACGTGACCTGATGCCTTCACTACGCAAACGAGTACGGACTGTTTGATCACTAATGCCAATGTTGTCTGCAGTCCTGGTGGCAGTTTGAAAGCGGTTTGGTAAGTGTGCCAGGGTAATATGTCTGTCCTGGGCACGTGTGGTGTCACGTGGGCGTCCACTACGTGGACGGTCAGCAACAGTTTCAGTGTATCCGAAACGGTTCCTCAGATTTCTCACAGCCCTGGCAGAGGCACCAACAATACGAGCCACTTCTGCAGTCACTGTACCGGCCTGGAGAAGACCAATAGCTCGTTCTCGCAGATTTGCAGGAATTCTCGGCATCTTATTCTTATTCAATTCTTACAGTCACAGCAAAATTAAGTCGCTTTCAAGTTGGATACACATGAAAACAGCAGAAAGTCACTGACACTGACACTAGTCCATGGTTATACCCCAGTGGGCCATGCACGTGGAAATCACACAAACAGTGCACGCACATGGACATGCATCATTGAGCGCGTTAAAACACACCCATACGCATTACCTCGGCGTCCAAAACAAACATAGTAGGCCTAAGTTTATAGTAGCAATGATTAGAGGAACTATTGAATATCCCAATATTTGGGGCGGACGTTTCTTTTTTGACTATTATATAAGTTCTAAAGTTCTTAGTGCGGTGAGACTGGAACTGCTTCGGTGAGGGCTGATCGGAAAACCTCTTGAAACCGAGATGATGTGTATATCTGTCTTCGGCTATTTCCTCAGGTTCCCATACGTTGGACAGCTCCCGTGTTCCGCCACCGGCCGACGATGCTCCCGATCTACTGAAATCATCCCTTTTTATACTCATGGGGACGTCATAGCTGGCTGCCTCAACCAATCAGAATTCGCTGAACCAGCCAATCAGCGCGGTGTAATCTTGTGACGTGTACACAATTATCTAAATATCGTGAAAGATATAGATGTGCAGATGACGTAGTGAGTCACGTGTTACACAAAGCACTGAGTATCTAACTATACGTATGCTCAAACTATAGATATGTCGTCATAATCGTGTGCGTATATATATATTTTGAGCATACGTTGCTGAGAGAAATCGGCGATAACTCAGTCATTCCTGAACCGATTTTAAAACAATTTATAGTTTTGAATAGCCCGTCCAATCTGGTTATGATCCATACCAGAAGTGACGGGAACATACAATTTCTAACAATTAAAGAGTACCAACTCGGTACACTAAAAGTACCACTCGCTCTTGGATGTGCTGCCCGTGCGTCGTCGAAACAGCGACAGGCGCGCGCATGCGCACCTCGCGTTCTAACGAAAATTCTGTCGTATAGTCCCATACATGCTTATTGCTCTACCCAGGCTGGCGCGCTTGTAGGAACGAATCCAGAACGGGCGGCCCGTACCCAGCGTAACTGGTACGGCCGGTACCCGACCTGTCGATCCGTGCTACACCCAAGAACACCCCTATACGGAAACTAAGATATATGTTTAGCTGACTGAGCTAAATGTGTGGCGTTTACTTGTTATTAGCATGATGGACCTTTCCAGTTTATCCATCAATCATATGACGTCATAATCAACTACCTGACATGTGGGATGACGTCATAAATGTCGTAAACACGTTCGCATAATTGGTGACGGACTAAGTAAGCGGTGTTGTACGAATTGTATGCCTTTACTATCTAATAAAATTGATGTTGAGTATTTTGAAGCTAATTTGACTGGGCGCTGTTGCTGCCAACAACACTACCCAGTAAAATTAGTTTCACAATATTCAAGAGCTTACCTGTATAGCGTTCTGGAAATTGATAGCCATGAAGTGTGTCGATAGGTCAGTCCCAACCTGAGCGAATCGTGGATTGAGTGTAAATAGAGATGGGTGGGGCATGACTAAAACTGGAAATGCGCGTATTATGCGCACGCGGACGATGGAATACTATTAGTTATACCAGCGTGTATCTGTGGGTACAGGATGTTAACACATGCGCACACGCTGTACATCCATTATTTCCCCGAACGTAGCGAGGGAAATATAAGTGTTCGCGTGTGTGGTAACAGCCTGTATCCACGGCTAAGCACTGGCGTATCGAATTCATTACCCATCAGACGTCTGAGGGAGATATGTCATTATAACGTGACATTTATATAAGCAATTCTTGAATTAAACGCAGTTAAATACGTCCATAACTTCCGCAGCATGGGTCATTATAGTGTAGAGAATAAATATTAAATGCGTTAATAGCATCCAGTTCATGTGGCGTTTCAGTGTCAGATTTGGTGGTGTCATTAGCAGCTGTGGGACGTGGGTTTGTTGAAGCAGGGTTGTCCTCGTTGTTTGTAAACATCCTGCCACAGCAACTGTCAGCTGATCTAGCTTTTCTACCCGGATATGCATACTCCATTTCATATCGATGCGTTGATTACTGTAGTTGACACGCTCGTCACGCTTACAGATGACATATTGTTGGCAGATCAATATTCTCGGTTTGTGATGAAATATGCAACAGTTTGATGGTAATTAATTCGCCGTATTGATAGCTATGTTAAATTCATCACGCTGTCAGTTATTAAATTCGTTATAAAAGCTGGTTGCACAGCTTTGCTGCAGCAACGGCACCCAGTCAAATTAGGTTCACAATTTGCAACAGCCTTCACGTATAGATGTTTTGGAATTGAGGCGCATATCTGACATTTTAGAGACAGGTCTATTATTAGAATGAACCATTGCGCAGAAAAGATCAAACATGCTTTTTCCGCGAGGGATGCCGTGCGGTATGTTTCTGGCGTGAGGGAAATGCCAGATCATCCTTCCCTGATCGTACCCAATCAAATAACAGCACGTGGTCATATGACATTACTGAGGGGAGGTGGAATGCTATGCATTCTCGATTTTCGTCGCAAGATGTCAATAAAATAGCACTGGCACTCATCACAGCAATGCCATACATATAACATTCAGTATGAGTGCGCAGTGCCGGTGCGTATATAATGCTCACCAAAGCAAGTGGCTGCATGTGTACATGATGTTTGGGGAATATGTATCTGCTTGGCAAAAGAGATATAACTGCGATTGTTTGTCTGGCCGGTGCACCACACCATACACATTACACTTAGCTGACGTATAATTTCCGATAGATCCCTTAAAGGTGCACATTCACACCACAATGCTTGAAAATAACATTGTTAAAATTGTATTCTTTTATAGGCTTAACTTATGTGCCTGTATGTAATGAAACGAAATACATCTTAACATATGATGATTGCATTCCATATAAATTAATACACTGTTTTAAGTTGCGAAATCGAAATAGAGGCTCGTGCCTCTATTGCAAAACTTAAACAATGGTGACACAAGGTCAATGTGACAACTATTGCATTGCCATGCATTATTGTTTGGC
This sequence comes from Chaetoderma sp. LZ-2023a, assembly GCA_034401795.1. Taxonomy (NCBI): domain Eukaryota; kingdom Metazoa; phylum Mollusca; class Caudofoveata; order Chaetodermatida; family Chaetodermatidae; genus Chaetoderma; species Chaetoderma sp. LZ-2023a. Next base: position 119,860,189 of record CM067360.1, read on the forward strand.
CATTGCTGTATGGTTTTCCCTACTTATTGTAAATATATCCGCCCTGTTTGTTGTCCGTCGTACATGTGCGTGCGTGCGTGCGTGCGTGCGTGCGTGCGTGCGTGCGTGCGTGCGTGCGTGCGTGCGTGCGTGCGTGCGTGCGTGCGTGCGTGCGTGCGTGCGTGCGTGCGTGCGTGCGTGCGGCGTGCGTGCGTGCGTGCGTGCGTGCGTGCGTGCGTATGTGCGTGCGCGTGTGTGTGTGTGTGTCTGTTAAACCGTTTTGTGTTTAGAGCTGTGAGAGTGTGTGCCCTTGGACTCCTTGCGTGTCAACCTGCACCATGTTGTGTTTTCTACAAGTTGATCTCAGACTTTAATCGGTTTACACCTTTTTCAAGTACTAATATCATTGATCACGTTTTATTTAGTATCATCTTATATCATCCAGTTTTCGTTGTCCTGAGCAGTTTTTGGTAAACATAATTATGCCTATCGATTTATTATAGCTATATATATTGTGTATACTGCTTTCTAATGTGGTCATTTCGCAATCAGTCGTTTCGTCCATAATTTCCTGTCAGACAATTGTCTATCCAGTATTATTCTTATACGCCATTTTAACCGAAATTGGCTGTATGTTATTAGCCAACGCTGCCGCATTTTAAAAGTGTCTGTTTATGTATTTTTGCCTATCGCCATCAAATATGTGGACACATATTCATACAACACCATAGTAGTGATGTAGAACAATGGCGATCGTATGCACAACAATGGCGACCATCCGCACTGGTATGTAAAAACAATGGCGATCATCCACCGACGATTTAGAGATTTGAGAACAATGACGATCCTCCTCACACACTTGAGAATCTATATTTAGTACATCATGGAATGAATCATGGTAAAACCCTGTTGGACGTCCAATCGTTGAAAATGCTAACCCCTAAAAGTTGGGTAGTTTACGTTTTAACGCGACCCCTCTATGGCCCCTCCGTGGTACTGTGGTATGTAAGGTACAAAAATAATAGAGTTGAAGAGGTGGTCTGATAATAGAATGTAAAATAAAGTTTAAGAGGTGGTCTGATAAGGGAGGTCTATGCCGAGGGTGATGAGTACGAGGTTGATGAGACTAGTATTCTTGCTCAGTAGAAGTTGTTTTTGAGGTCGATGCTAGAGTACTTGTGTACAAGGCGTGCACGATGCACGAATATTTTAAAAATAATTTGTCTGCGTCATTATTAAAATTCATTACTCAAAATATTTATCAGTAGATCCCTTGAATGACTGCGTCGTCATATGTTTATTATGTTTCTTAACCCTGCTATCCATCGGTAAATGTCTATGGATAATTGTACCGTAGAAATATGTTGAAAATGATTTGTCTTAACACAATCAAATCGTTTCTTAAATATTTAGCTGTAACACCATCCAATTACATTGTTTGGTGCGAAATTTCGTTGTCATGATGCTTGTAAGCCACTAAGCCTTATTAGTACACTATGTACAAGCTGAATATTTTGAAAACACGATTTGACTGGTGGCTTAACCGACCTTACTCGCAAATTGTTTTTAAATACTTTGTAATGTTTTAGATTTATTGCGTTATTGTGTCAGTATTTCTCTGAGCGAATCACGTGTTTATGGAATTGTTTGTCAAGGGTATCACTCTGTATGACAAAAAAGATTATTTGTCGTGTATGGTTTTAATTTATCCATTCGTCGGCAATACCCCTATTGCCGTAAGATCATTCTTTAATCAAGATACACACATACCATGTGTTAATAATGAAAGAACATGTTAGTACCTCCCGTCTCGTTCCATGTGTTTATTTTAGAAATATTCAATATTACTATTAAATTATCACCTAGGTTACTCACGAGGAGATTTCACTTTGTAGTTGTGAATGCATACTTCTCTGGACTGTTTTTGAATAAATAACAAAATCGCATTATTGTTCGCATCATTGTATCGTTTCCTAGTCCTTAACCGAGTGGACATATGTGCTAATTCCCTTGGGTAAATTATTAGAATATCACGGTTTGGCGCGTTAGAGTGTTTGCATATTTATGAAGTGTTCATGCATTGCTCATATTAACATTAAACATGTTGGCTTCATTCACTGTAAGGGCAGCTGATGTTAGATTTTGTCTATGCCTGCTACCTTGTGAACTAATAATGGCGTTCATATATTAATGTACCACACATGACCATGACGTTAGGTGTCACTCATGGTGGAATATGAGGTTGAATGTGCCTGTATCGATGGAATCTGGTTCTGATCCATCATACACGTCTTAATTGTGTCCTACGTTCTGTCACGTATGTGCCCCGCACACATGCCCACACCTGACTCAACAACACTCACATGTACTGTGCATACCCTCACACTCATGACGACATGCGTGTTGCGCTTTGCATGTGACATCATGCGCATGATCCTTGTCACCCGTGTATGTTTTCCCTGTCCATTCGTGTGTACGTCGTGCATGCATGCGTGGGTCTTTTATGCACCTATTGGCGTGTGGGTGTATGCATGTAACAGAATTTTGGTATTTTGGTGGCCCCTTAAAAAAGAGACCAATTTCTTTATTTTTTATTTGCTTTCACGTAAATGGTTAACCTTATTTTTGCGATCGCTATTTTCACGCATCCTCGCACCACATACATGGACAACATTCACGCCGAAGCTGGTTTTTCATATGCAACCATTTGTTATAATTGCGTTCGTCCGGATCCGCTAGATATTCGCTCCAGCAGATGTGGATGTCATACATCCCCTTGTGAAATGGTTGCCAAACTGGCACTTCGTGAAACTGATTCCACTCGACACAACCACACTTAATCAGTGTAGAACCGATCGTACTCCAGCGATCACATAAAAAAGATTCCATTTTTCGTTTTGGCAAATTCAAAAAGCTGTACGCCTTACTAGTCGCGCAGATTTCGCTTTTATAGCTAAAATATGAGCTGTCAGTAAAACTATCTTTCCAATCTGACCATGCCCTTATTTCGGCCATGTGGTTATTTCTTCCACCACTTAAAATTAACATCATCGGATTTCAAAACATAACTATTGCAGTGCATGTACACATCCCACCATGTGTGAATGGCATTTTTTTTATAGAAAACTGGAATTGATATGCAGGGTTCAATTACAGAGCACATCATATGGTTTTCTCTGTATTCAAATATGTCCACAGTTGTATCATTGTCACGATGTGAATACGATTAATTGTGGATCTATGGATCGTTGTGGGATGCCTTGCTCTCCAAGTGCACCATTGCTCATTAACCATTATCGTCATTCATCCATCGCGTGTATTAAAATGGTGATAATTTGGGATGGTGGATGAGGGGTGAGAAGGGAACACGAAGAAAAATAACATATTTTTTTACAAAATAAATGTATTTTTATTGACATGTGCATTTTTTATGATAAATATTAGCGACATTTATTCACGATAATTAAAAAAGAAAACAGCACATAAATAATTATACATTAAACATGGTTATTGTTTCTATGTTTATTCATAATCCTGCGCATCAGACGTTTCACTATAGCATCATTTTTGTCTCTGTTTCTTAGCGCCCATAATTTGGGTTGCATTTGTACAGCTCTCGAACGATGGCATAAGAAATATACACAATAATATCCACAAGTTGTCGTCATGGCTGGTTAAACATGTTCATTGTTCAAATCATAAACATGCACATGGCATCCATTTTGCACATTTGATATCATTTTTCCGTCAGAAGGGCGTCATCCATAAGGATCAGCGTATTCCGCATTTCCATTTCAAGTGCAATAAACTGCCACCCAAAGTTGTCCGGATTTATTACTGGGATGCGTGTTTATTACTAATGAAGTCGGGTGATATTTAATATGTGTGGGTACATTGTCAATTGAAAAAAACACAGAGAAAGTGTTCACACATTTTATTGTCGTCCTCGAATAATAGATCCTCTATTTCAAATGTATTCAACACATGTGTTACTAATCTGTTAACATGTTAAAGCCTGATCCAATTTCTATTGTATTATCAAATTCAGCATAGCAAATTACATTTGCTGCAGCGGTAAGTGCTTGAGCAAAATGGAAGACCACTCTTAATGAACCAGTGTGTGTAGGGTAGCGATGCTCTGAATCAGCTAGATCTGGCATAAAATCCCATGTGAACAACGTTGTTCCATGTCTGAACTGTGACTTATTTATCAGGTAGCCTCAGTCTTTGAATAATGCCCCCGTACCACTGACTAGTGAGAAATAAGCATCCGAGTACATGTCGTCGCTAAACGAAGGGCCTATTGGCGATGTTGTAACCTCTTCTCCATTTATATAACATTTAGCATAGGTAGTGATTTTGTTATCAAACTTGAACGGATTTGTATGTACCACACCATTATATGCATCATTAGGTACAAAAGCGAATAATACTCTAGTAGTCAGCTGACCAATAAATATAGTATCTGTATCGATGCTCATACCACCGCTAGGTGATGTGAAAGTCTTACACACTAGCCTGCGAATAGGATATTTCACGCCTGTCTGTCTCAGAGTAACAGTGTGCACCACTAGCAGATCTGCTGATGGAATAACATTGCATACAAATAAGTTAGCCGACAATATTTTCAATTTAGGCCTCACTCCTTCCGTGGCCATAATGGTGAATACATATGTACTCCTCTGTGGGCGTAATGTCAAATCAATGGAACCGAGCAGGAATCGGTCCTGCAGAAACATATCGCTGCATATGCGGCCTATTAATTGCACTGTTTTACTCTGAGCCATCATTCTTCTACGTGCTTGAAATCCTAAGTTAGTATCAGCAATATCATCAAATTCACCAGCATCATCTATTTTCCATCTGGCAAGTTGTAGATGCCGGGATGCGGCATCGCTACCATAATTTAGTAACGTCTCAAAGTACGAGCGATAAGCATAATTTCCGTTTGAGTTACCAACATGCTTTCCATTCAAAAAAACATCCACTTGCGAGAACATTGTAGGCAAAAGATTATTAGAAGGCGCTATCAGGTCATTTGCCTCGAGTGTCTTCTCATCACCATTTCGATCTAGCTGTACTAGCTTAAGATCTAAATATCTATCAGCAGACCCACTGACGTAAAACTTGATCGGTCCACTATCTGATAAACTCGGTACAGGCTGAAACTGTTCCCATTTTGCAGACTCCAATGTCGTCACTATGGAATGCATTTGAACAATGTCTAATTCGCACTCCGAGCACTCGCACGTTTGATTAAGTTCCATGTTTTAGGTTTTTTTTGTTAATTAAAGATATCAGCTTGTTTTCTCTGCTGTCTATTGCGACACTCTTCTTCGGTATCGTGCACATTGACTGGGCATTACCTGCATTATTCCTTCTTTACGTTTAGGTTGAGGTGGTCTTAAACCACCACGCACTGCCATTACAGCTTCTGGTATCAAAGACCTAAGTTATTACATCCTCAGCTAGGCCAATTCCAGCACTAAATGATAGGTGTTGTTGAACGTAATAGTCTGCCTAAGATATTACTGAGTCCTTGCCCTAAGTGGTGGCATGTGCCTACAAAAACTGGAATACGTCCATGGCCCGCTTGACTCGTGTAGTAATGCGCCAGTGCTGGAGTGCTCATTCTCCCTCTGAAATGCAAACAGAGTACGCTCGGCGATGCTCCATCCTTGTGGTACATTGGTGCAGTTCTATCCATTATAAGTATTCCAATAGTATCGACGTAGTTCTTTGACACAGAGCGGTATTGAATATCAGGAAACGTCCACTGATATATAACTTTCCCTCCATCTGTACTAGAAACGGGTATCACTCTGAGTAGCGGTGCGGATGTATTTCCTATTACACTGTGTGAGACTATGTCACAGTATATATATGCGGTCGTAGGACCACCTTCATGATTTGAACAAAATGATTCTTTAAGGTCTATAGGTCCCATATGTATTTTTCCTCCTTCGAATCCTATGAAATTTGCTACTTCTCCACCTAATCGTATAGCGTAATAATCTTTAACCGTGAGAGAAACAAGATTCGCGCGATGCAAGTAAAAAATGAAAAAGATGTGTTTGTGTTTAAATCTTGTCTTGCTCTCTATCTGTCCATTTAGATAGTCTACCATATTTTTTACTGCGTAGTACCCTTTCGGCATGCTGTTAAATGGAGCTTCTGTTTGCACATAATAATATTTGCTTTTACGTGTAGGTTTTGTACCGACATTTTTTGTTCGATCATTTTGCACATCCTTTCCCTGATCACTTCGTGCCAATTTTCCCCGATCGGCAGGATATGGATTACCGAAACCATCTTATAAAACTAAAGGAAAAAAATTGTTGTCTTTTTCTTTTCTATTTCTAACGTGCTATCGTCATCTTTGCCAATTTCTTCTGTCACATCACTACCTTTCTTCTTCGTCTTCTTTATCTTGTTCTAGTAAATGCCTATATGTGCACAAAACTTTTCTCTGCAATAGTAAGCCAACTCCTCAGATATAGCACACTCGAGAGGCCCACTTCCCATTCGCCATCTAATGTTAATGGAGTTTGCAGACGAGTTGTAAACTTTGATATCTTTTTGTCTAGAAAGAACTGGGTACTGCTATTACTCGGAAGCGTTATGTACATATGATCCGCATTCATTCTGAGTTGAATGATATATGACCGTCTTTATGCATGGACTAGGCAATATATACCCTTGCCATCTACTCAAAGGTGATATCCATATATCCGATTGACCATTTTGTATACTCAGATTCACGATACACGTAATGATTACGATATAAATTATTACAATTTGAGCTAGGTAAATTATTTCTTCTTTTGGTACTCGTGAACCCATCAGTTGCCACATGCTCTGATCCGATCTTCTCTCTATATATTCATCCATTGTTATGATATATAGTACATAGTTCATTAACCCACGGGTCAAACTTAGCCAGGTAACCGAGCCACTTTACCAGATACTTACATTGTCCCTTTTTATTTTTTCTACTTTTAAGTATGTTTTCCACCGAGTACTCTTTATCATTTTCTTCTATCACTTGCTGTATCTCATCACGATCAAAAGTACAAATAATCTGGTTGCCTCCATAGTCTTCTAATTTATATAAGTATGGATATGTGTCTGTAAGTACCTCACGTACCTTAAACAATTCCCTACTCCATTGCCCATGCTATGCTTTTTCAAATGGCATTTTTGCATTTGATATTCTAACCTGATCGCCTTGAATAGGACTGTTTTTAGATTTGGTATGTTTCTTCGTCTTCTTTCCATATATATTTCTCCACGCGATTAACTCAGTACTACGGTCAACATAGGAAGGAGCCATGCTCGTGCTGGTATGTGTGGTGTTATTGTATGTTGTGACTAAACTAGGTAATACACCGATATACTTTCGTGTATTCTTATGCGTCATGTATCTGTATATTCGACCCTTCAGGGTGCATTGAAAATGCTCTACCATTGCCACTTTCGTTTCATTTTGAGAAGTGTAGAAATGTATTCCATTATCTTTCAAATACTTCTTCATTACACGGATAATGAACTCGCCCCCTTTGCTTGTTTGAATAGCGTGTGGACGGCACTCAGTATGCTCCACTAGTGTTTCTAACCCTTTCTTCACTGCAGAAGACGTTTTACTAAACAGGCAATCCATCCATGCGTATTTTGAAAGGAAATCAACTATGTCTAGCAAATATAACACGTTAGTGTTCTCCTTTGACAGCATACACATCGGTCTGTGAAGTGTATATACTTCTTGGTGTTTTAACCATTTGTCGATATAGTTACGTGGTATTTTACCTTTGAACGCATTATAAAGCTTTACTTTCTCACCAAAAGATGTGTAATGTTTCGGATCAAAATATACTTTTGCCAATTTAGCATCATTCATGACTTATGTAAATTTACCCACACCAGAATTGAATGTCCCTTTTTCTTTCTGTTGCCCGCTAGATAACTCTTTCTATGTATTCTTTTACTCACGGGCGTAGGCGTGTACTCACTGTCGCTATCATCCTTTTCTGTGACATTATATCTCTGTCTCATTGTTTTGTCGTGGCCTACAAATCTACGGGTATGTTTAGGTCACATAGCAGATTAAAACACTTTCTCTCCACTTCATTGCACATACCAGCAAAAAGATGTTTTCGCCCATGCGCTACAACGTTTGTAAGCAGGTCAAGTACATTACTTTTTGGGAAAAACGTACCCTCTATTGTCACTTCGCTAAGGTCATTAACGTTAACATGTTCAGGAACCATACCTAAAATATCAATTACTCCACTGGCTTTTGTCTTGCATGTTTTTGGTATTCCCCTCATCGTACATTCAAGTATTTGTGTGGGCAGCATGTCGTAGTTAGTTATGGGTTGCAGAGGTAGTGGCTGATCTTGATGTCCTTGCATTTGCTGATAGTAGTGTCTATGCTTATCCAATACGTGTGAATACGATTTTGCTTTTTCATTCACAGTCAGATTGTCTCTGGCTAATATATTAGATATCTCGTTGTATCTAATAGCTTTACGTATTGATGGAGTTGTCTGTAGCAAAGGAATTGTACTATGTTCATTTAAATTACCTATCAATTTGTGAGGAGCTTGCGCCATTTTACATGTATGTTCCACCTTTTCACGTGAACAGTTTACCAAATAATAGTGCTAGCGTACCGATCACCACTGGTAATAAGGCTCCTAAAAATCCACCTGTGTGTAGCAATGTTCTTTTACATGCGTATGGCACTCCGCAACTAGTCAGCACACGCATTTTCCCTCTATATTTACTCAGCTGCTTGTATCATGATTTAGTGAGATAAACATTCCCATGTAATATGTTTAGGCATGATTCGCATAGTGCATCCACCAATTCGTTTGAACACTGTTTGATTACATCATTTCTGATTGAAGGCTTTACTTTAGCCAAATATTGCAGCATAGGCAAATGGCCCTCCTGTGGATGAACAGATGAACGTAGTCTGATATGGTCAGGTGTCGTCTGTTTCAAATCCAGGAGTAGATATAAGTGAGGTTCGCGTGTAGTATCCTTATATGATTTGATCAAATACTGTGTATTGCCTGGGTACATCTGATTAGATAAAGAACGAATAGATGATGCATCAAGTGGATTCTTAAACAATTCCATGTAGTGATAGTTAACTGATAAGTCACGTTGATTGCGTGAGTTGTGAAACAGATTTTGTGCGACAAATATTACGCTACAAATCTCATGGTGAGAACGTGTTGTCAATAGGTCAGCCACATTCTCGTCGCATTTATTCATCAAATCGTCGAGTACCACCAATGTTCTGCAACTTCTGTCTAGTTCAACATTCACACCCCCTTTAAATTCAACTTCGTTTCGCCAAATCGCTATACCCGTCTTACTATGCACTGTAGCAGTACACAATCCTCGGTGGAGGGGGAGTAATGGTGTAGGATTTTGTAATCATCGATGTTACAGAGACATATCTCCCATTGCAGTGTGGTTAATACCTGCTCAATGAGACTCTCAACAGTTCCGGGAGGGTTACACAAGCCATAAGGCATCTTGTGGAATTGGAAAATTCCATCCCTACAAACGAATGTGGTCTTTTCCACGTCAGCCTCATCCATGGCTACCTGTCAGTAATCACTAGCTAAGTCAAGGGTACAAACCCACTTGGCTCCGGACAAGGAATCCAAGGCCTGATCTATCCGAGGTAACGGATAAGCGTCCTTAATGCTAAGATCATTAAGGCGGGGCTAGTCTATACAAAACCACAAGGTTCCATCCTTTTTGCCTGCTAGTCCTATTGGGCTAGCTGATGGAGATGCTGAGGGCTCAATAATACCAGTCCACAACATGACATTCACTTGTTGGTGTGCTTCCGCTTCCTTATGAATGGGAAGACGTCGTACCGGTTGAGGTATGGGGTGAGTATTGCCTGTGTCGATGGAGTGTCGTACGATATGAATCTCTCTGAGATCCATGTCTCCGGAGCAAAAACTATCACGATATTTGTGCAGTAATTTCCGAATTTCATGTTTCTGTGATTGATGTAATCCAACTGTGGCACGCAGATATAAATCATGTACATGTTCGGGTAAATCATCAGTCATGTCCGGTGGTGTGTCAGCAAGTGTAGGTGATTCCAATGAGATTATGTCCACTAAATGGCCCCAGCGTACTCCTGGTTCCAGAGTGATGGGATCTGCGGTACCATTGAACACTATTTTCCTTATTAGTAGTGTCTACTATTATGCGGAGACTTGTGCATTGTGAGGCGATCATGTAATCAGGATTGGGTTCCAGCATGGCGATCTGTGTGTTGCTTCCTAACTGTGATGGGGTGGCCCATGCGATCTGTTCTTGTCCCGGCTCAACTGTGGCTGTACTGGACAATATTACAGCGCGTGTGTCGTATAATGACGATGCTGGTCCAAGAGGTATTCGTCTGCTGTGTATGTCAAGTTCTTGTTGTGTGGAATGCATGATGGCTTCGCTGGCACTGAGGAGATCAGAGCAAAGGATGGCATCGTTATGAATAGATGATGGCGTTGTTGCTGTTTCCGGGTATGCTGTATTGGTGTAGACAGCGGTGCACACGGGATGATGGATACGCTCGAACTGCACAAGCCATTTCCTACAATGCTTCATTGGATGATTCGTTGAAGCACAGAATTAACAGTGCTGCCGCCAGAGACGTGTTTTTCCCCGTCTACGTCGGTGCTTGCGAATCCATGAGGCAGAGCGAACCGCTTCTCCCGAGTCGCTGCTGTCTGTGGATGCGGGAGATGATGATGGAGGGGGGGGGGGGGGTGGGGTGTTTTGCATACCACCTAAGGACATCAAGAATTCAGTGTCTTGGTGGCTGTGCGTAGTGCTTGCAAAAACGTTGTTTCAGCGGATGTGCTACAACCTACCACTGCCGTTTTACACAGGAAAGAAGGCTTGTTTTGTACGGAGAAGAGGGGGATGGCAATGCTGCGGATGGGGGAGTCATCGTAGGTATTGGCATATGTGAAGCCATACATTTGGATGTAGGTGTAAACGCTGCTTTTGGTGTGTGCTTGTTGGCCACCGAACGTTGTTGTACGAAGGCCGCAGTTGAGCTGGGAAGCGGATGCGGGCACCAAGGTGGCTCGTGATATTTCGGTGCCCTTAAGAGTTTGATTACTTCTCTGGTTGTGGTGTGCTGCGGTCAGGGGCAGGCGTTGTAGAGGGAGTTCGGTTAGGACACCGTTCCCTCCAATGGCCTGGCTGACCGCATCTGAAACAGGCGTTTGGTGGCCGTGTGGTGCTCGTGGTGTTTGTTGTCCTAAAATGAGTAGTGACGAGGTTGGTGCTGAGTGTCGTGACTAAATTAGTTAGTGTGGAGATCTGTTTGTTGATCTCATCTATACATTCTTTCATGTTGCCGTTGTTGTTGTTGTTGTTGTTGCGCTGGTTTCCACGCCCGAAACCCCATTATAGCTTCTTCTACGGGCATGCCCCCTTCCCCCGTTGGTTGATTCTGATTGGAGTTCTGCATAGCTGGTGATGGTGATGTCTGTGTGGTTGGTGTTGCTGAACTGGGTGGAGCATTAGTGAGCGTGGCGATAGCTGCACCCTCTATCTCGTTGATAGGATGGAGTTGGTGTCAGCTACACTTTTCCCGCTCCAGACATTTTTCTACATGGACGCTGGTTGCCGTTAGTTGGGCCAAACTACCGTGGTCACCTAGAAATAATTTTTCTTTTGGGTGGGTTCTCCACTCAATGCATCGATGAAAGTGTTGAGATGCAGATGGATTACGCCTTCCATGTTGGTGCTCGGATAGTGGCAGGTGACAAGCCTTCTGATTCGGCCAGCTAACTCCGGAAGAGTTTTTCCGGCGCATGGTCTGAGATTCTTGAGTTGAAGATGACTGGTTTCTCCGAGAGCTGTGTCGCCAAATCTATCCGGCAATGCTCGTTCCAATAGAGTGTAGGTAGGTGTGTACTCAGTCCCAAGATCCGCAAGAATTTGAAGGCTTTTTCCGGAAAGATTTGTGGCGAGATATTCACCCATTTGCTTATCGTTCCAGTGGTTAGTCCGACTTATGATCTCGAACTGGATTTTGTAATTGGTCCAGTCATTCTCCCCGCTAAATTCGGGAGGGAGAATGGCTCGGCCAAGACCGTGGGAAGAATGAAGTGGCTGAAATCTGGGTGGTGTGGGTATCTGAGAGACCGACGAGTATTGTGAAGCTTGTCGTTGTGCAGGTGGTGTTGGTGGTGGTGTTGCTGTTTCTCGGCGATACCGATGCCGAGGAGCGAGGACACGCATACTCCAATTTAATGACTCCGGCCAGGTTGTAGAGCCATAAACCGGAATGGTTCTATGGACAGGAGGCGGAATCTCGTGAAGATTACGAGGACAGTCTCTCCGAGGTGAGGACTGATATTCCTCATATGGTGGTGGTGCAGTCGGCTGATGGTCATGATGTGTAGCATGACCGGTGTACCAGTAATGCCGCGGGGTCCCCCTCAAGAATATCGTTGTGCTAGAATGGGGTGGTGTGGGAGGTTGTCTGTAATGTAGATTGTCACCCGGCCTGGTCTGTGTAGATGACACGGGTGAATGATAATAGTCTGAAGGATTACTAATATGCCCGTAATCGGGTGTTTGTCGGGGTCATCCACAATTCGGCCCTGATGGTGGTGGCCTGCGGCGGATGTCGGAGATAGTTCTAAACTCTGTTCCCGCCTGTGAGACATTCCGACAGGCGCCGTCACTGACAGGCGAAAACAGGTTATATTGCGGCGTTGTTGATTCCGCAGAATTTCTGGCATAGTCGGTGAGCATGTGAGCTGTACATCCATCATATGACACAACCTCCTGATCGAGGGAGTCGTCGCTAAATGGAGAAGGTATAGAGCTGAGCTCACTATATGGTGTGGGCATGAGTTTGCTGCATGTGATTCATGATGTTCCTCGAGCCCCACATCGGGCGCCACTTGTAGCTTGCGGGGTAGTGTCGGGCCATGCTGGTGTGTGATGTCGACTCGCCACGACGAATGACGATGCTGGTTAGCATCCGGTCTCGGGGTGAGGGATCCTGCACGAGACTGCCCTACGGGTAACAACAACCAGCTCCTAAGGCCTGTGGAACTCAATCGTTCTGGTGGAGCCGTATGATCATCGTCACAAACATGAAATACACTGGTCTCATTCAAGAGTTTGTGTCACCAGTATGCCTGCCCATAGCAATTTCGTGATATATGGACTTATAAGATTTGATTTGGTGACCTATTTAAATATAAGTCTATACAATGATTTTACCTAAACGGACTGTCGAGTATGCTAGATAAAACTAATGAGCATACGAAAATACAAGACATAGAGACAGGTGGATGAACATTTAAACATGGGGCTCCCGGAGGCACCACATACACTCATAGGTCCGCAGAGGTATCCACGCAAAGGAGGCTCCTGTACACGAGACGTAACTATTTAACTTGATATAGGCTATTATACCCCTAAGCTGAAAGGAAAGACAAGTATCTCTGTGGTGACGAAAAATCATGTGCTTCACGCGGGCACTACTCCTAGTGCTAGTTTGGGTGAGAAGTATTATCCTCGCATGTGCCGTCATCGCTGAACCCTTACGAGAGGCAAGTGCGTCGCGTACACTTCCATCATGGGAAGGTGTCGCCACTGCCTAAAGCGGGATAAGAGTAGCAGGCAAAAATGGGCCTACTCTAATATTTAACCAAAATGCTGAAACGCAAAGTCCATACCTAGTGAGATCATGACTATAGGGTTGCATGCTGTTTTATGTGAAGATGGGATGAACGATTCCCGAAGGATTCCCACGTCAACGTCTTATGTAATTCTTGGGATGCTGGTTTAGTAGTTTCCGCTGTATTTATGCGGGCCGTCTTCTATTCTTATCTAGCTTTCAGTTTTTAGAAACAAGAACTATTTTAGGCCACAAATGGCGGATGTCTACCCAACTGTTAGACACAGCTGTCATTGAGAACGGATGCCCTAAGACATCACTACTGAAGACAGCGCTCATACATGTTACTTAGTAAGATCTCTGAGCTGGATAAGAATCCGGACATCTCGCTCCATAACCACATAAAACGTCACAAGACACTGGTTACTTTTCACAAAAGCATTTAGGCAACTGATTTATCGTTATGGTGGGGGTAAGACAGACGAATGTACTTCCCGTGAGGGCATGGCAGATCTAAATATCATGCCTAGACATTTTTATGGAATTCGGTGGGGATGCATAGCTCGCCCTTCACCGGGTCCTATGGATCTAACCATTTAACCTGTCATTAGGTTTGAATACACGTTGCCCAGTTTTGCACTGCGGTGCGGGAGGATTGTTCAGCAACTAAAATAATGATTAAGATATGTTTTCGCAGTGCTTTCCTACATTGGCAGAAGTGCTAACTTCTAAGTATCCGAAGATACGGAGGGAATGTATGTGATACCACACCCTGGCCATCGCTGCTCGGAACCCCCAACAGTTTCCCAGCTGCTCATGATGGGAGCGGATCGAACTCAGGACTGTAAGCACACTATAGAATGTCTAACGTGTAGTCAGTAAGAGATACAATAGCATTACTGCTGTGAAGAAAGGTCCCATACACCGATGGCACGGATGGAAGTTGGCAACAACCCGATCACAAGCGGGGGTAGTGAGATGCAGATGAAGTTACAAAACAAAGCTTAACGGCGGTGGGTACGTCAGCCAGCTCTGACGACGTACCGGGCAAAGTTTACTTGCTGTGGTCGAAAGTCAGAAGAACCTGCACGACATCAGTGCGGGGACAGTTGAAATACCACTTTTTGGCGTGGCCGGCAGATCCGTCGAGTTTTCCACCAAAGAACATTGCTGACTCTACATATGTAGAATCACATATTCACGCCGTAAAGGCCTCACCGCAAGTTTGTGTTCCGAAGTAGATTTTGATATTCGTGAACAATAATTAGAAAGTTCCAAATTGCTCCCACAAGTAAGGGGGAGATACAAAATTGTTTTAGTGCAGTGGGTTGGATACTGCTAGCTACGGGAGAGAAACCGACAGAAGGTGAAGTGATGTGTGTAATGTCGCGCTGATCGTAGCTGGAACAGGTCCATCCTATTCGGTCCCTGCCGAGAATGCTCTCGATCTTTGGATCGCGTCTCCTTTTATACTACTCGTGACGTCACAGGCGCAAGTTCCAACCAATCATCGGCCGAGCAACAGCCAATTAGCGCATAGCTAATAATAGCGCAGTCGAATGTTCTAGAGCATTCTAGAAGTTCTGCGTCCACGTGGTTATGACGTCACGGCAATATTTTGAAGATAATCAAGAAGGGTTTTCTGTAGATAACTCAGCCATTTCTTAACCGATTTTGAAATGGTTTACAGATTTAAAATGTCCGTTGAATTCTGGTCTGGATTAATGCCAGATTCGGCGGGAACAAATAATTAAGAACGATTACAAGGTACCATCCCGGTACACTAAACGCGTCATCCCATCTTGGTCGTAAACTACGTGCTCCATCAAAAATAGTATCCAAGCATGCGCATGCGCACTATGCGCTTTAACGAACTTAGTCGTTTTTATAACGCGATCTGTCTCATAGGCCCATATATGCTTATGGCTCTACCCAGGGGGCGTGTTCAGGGAACGAATCCAGGACGGGCGGCGCGTACCCAGCTTACCTGGTATGGCTGGTGCCCGCCCGGTCGATCCGAACCACACCATCACTGCAGCAAGCAGACTCATGTCCGTGGAATTTACAACTTAAAAACTCGAAAATACTATTTTAAGAAACATCCTTATAATGACCGCATATTTTCTGTTCACCCCCATTTAGCACATGCACGATTTGGCGACCCTCGCATTGACGGACCGATTCCATCCATTCTACACCCAAAACACTATAATCACGTTTTGCTCTTAGTGAGAAATCAGGTAATGTCTGTACGCTCTCAGGTCAAAGCCATAAAGTGCGATAGACCGCATTACATGCCCGCCCCGCAACCCCCCCCCCCCCCCCGCTAGTGCTATCCCTGTCACAAATGGGTTTTGGGCATCCGTCGATTCAGAAAATAACATCTTAAATCTAGACATGGCTAAACGTAAGACAGTTACGCCATCATTACAATATTCGATTAGATGTTTATCAACATCGTAGTGCTCGTGTTTAGATATCTGGTAGTTGTACCAGCGATCAAATTCAATTAATTCATTCACATTCATATTTTGTCGACAGAATATCTCCCTCTTGGGAAAGGGTATTACCGTACCCCAATATTGAGGTGTGTTGAGCTGATGGCGAAATGTCCCCTTACGAACAGGAAGATTAAAAGCATCGACCACCTTACGTAATGAAAGGGGAAAAAAGTAAATGGAATCGATAAACCGAATAGTGCCTACATCAAATGAGAGAACTGAACGACCGCACATGATAATATGTGTAGGTTTAAGATGTAGGTTAGTGATATTGCAAATACATTGAAGGAGTAAAAGGGGATCATGGGCACGTGCGTTGTGAGTGATCACCAAGTAGTCACAGAAAACATATTTTCTCTCGATTTTTTTTAACAACACGCGCAGCCTTAGCAAGTGTCAACCAGCTAACGAACTGATCCACTACATCTAGCCCATGAAAGCGAACATATCCATAATTCGTGCCTCGATAACATGTAGAGCAATCATCTTCGAGCGGTTGCTCGATGCACGAATCACAACACATGTTGGCAACCACGAGATTGACTTTATGCTCAGCTAGAATATTAGTATTGCTACTGTCGATAGGCGATAAATATGTTTCTATGTCGTAAATGATGTATTTTGTTTTAATCTTCGTAACTAAAAATGGCAGCATTCGCACGCATAGAGCGTGCATGGAATAATGACACAATAGGGTCTTCAATTACTTTATGATAACACGTATAATTTTCAGTAATGACATACTTTTCTTTACACGTGTGAAATGTTGTCGTACCGAATACGTGTGCATCGTCATCTTTACGTATGCGATTGAAACAGTGGGGACACGCCTTCACCATTTCGGAGATCCCATTAGAGGGGCGGTTCGCCATGCATTGTTGGTTATAAAACTTACGATGACAATCAGTACACATTATCATATGCGTAGCGTCTGTAGAAGTACAAGATCCTTTATCAGAATAAAGTGTCTGACAACTACGACAGCGCGCAGTGCATAAGGGATCATTAGCGTATGAGGCATTACACCGCGTACAGTAATTACGTACCAAAGGAAATGCGGCCATAGACGTGATTAAGGATATATGATTATCACGTTCTGAATGCATAAGAGTTATGCATGGTAAACTCGTGAAAGCTCTACTGAATAGGCGTTCATGCGTTGACTCTGAGTAGACTTGAACAGAAAATTGATTGCGAAAATGTTCCTGAAATTTGTTCCAATCAGTACTATTAATTTCGTGTTAAGGAATACAACACGCTGTATGCTACTCACGTGCCATATGCGTCAAATATGTTGTATTACATCTCAAAGTAGTCCATCCATTTGCAGAGATTAATTTGTTCATTTTCTCAATAAATTGTATTCATAAAAATATTCCTGCCGCAAAACAGAATGGATATTCAGCGATAACGGATATAATATATCTTTTTATACGCATGTACGTACCTAAATCAGATGAAAGTAAATTTAATAAATTGAAATGTCTAGAATCGATCACACCTAGGAGAGTATCATTTCGCCCACCTGAGTTGTAGTCCTCTACCCGCAAAAACGTGAACTTCAAAACCCTCTGATAACCTACAATCAGTATTTTACTGAATGACTTTTTCCACTGCTCTAAAATTATGTCAGCTGTAATTTCATTCTACAGCCTAAAATCCATCGCTATCGACATTTCCAAAGAATGGTGAATCAACTCGATTCTCACGTGCTCATTCGGCTGACCATTACTATATTCACTATACATATCAAGCAAAGATTGAAAGACGCCTGACACGAACTCAGAATGAGAAAGTGGTGTATCGGCTATAGGATAACTTTTTGAAAGACACATATATTCAGTACCTTCGAGATGATACTTTTTACTGCGGTATTTGCGCACAGTCTCCACAGATATATAGTCGGTATAATCAAATACCGACCCTCAGATTTGAGCATACTCATAGTGTTGCAAATAACACTTAAGTAGATCATCTGTAAGCACTATTTTCTCTGCTATGCATCGACTGATTTCATCAGTGATGATATTAATTTCATCTGCCAAATGATGTGCACGCATGTCAATAAGAGTTTGATGAGTAGGAACATCGATACGATAAGTGGAATCGTTAGGAAGGCATGCTAAATCCAGATAGAGGTCATTAGCCGAAGGCACAATACAGTTTGGAACTGGTACATCGGCAAATAAATTTAGGTCGGAATCATTAGGAAGACATGCTAAATCCAGAGATAGGTCATTAGCAGAAGGTGCAATACATGCATGAACCGCGCATCATCGAATAAATGTAGGTTGGAATCATTAGGAAGGCATGCTAAATCCAGAGATAGGTCATTAGATGAAGGCGTAATAAAGTCAAGAAGGGATTGTAATCATTAAGAAGGCATGCTAGATCCTGAGATAGGTCATTAGCAAAAGGCGCAATACAGTCAGGAACTGGTGCAACATCAATTACATTTGGATCGTGTCCATCACGTACGTCGGTCGAATAATTAGGATCAATTACGTCACAATCGAAAAATGGTGATGGTACGGTAATCAGATCAGGAATAGTTAGTTCAGTTCTCGTATGATCCAGTAAATCATCGGTAGAAGCAGTTTGTGCAGGTAGGATTACATCATAATCATATAAATCATCCAAATAATTGAAAACATCAGCAACGGTGTTCATAATAGACAGTTCAGGAATGACTTCACATCAATCAGAAACAGAGTTGACATCCCTATCATTTACATCACATAATGCAATGTCATTATGTTCATCAGATACGCACGTTTGCGGAATTGTAAAGTCGGGTTCATATAACATAGAACCCAGATATATAAGGTTATCCACATGTTCATAAGGTGCAAAGGGTAGATCCATGTTTAATCTAGCGACATCAGAGTCATGCATCTGCTACAAAATCACATTAACCGCCTCCTCACATATTTAATTTCGTCGCTTAAATTATCTGCCATTTTGGTATGTCTTTAATGCACACCTAGTCCGAGCTTTATTTAAAATTGTAAAATCTACACTCTAAAATGTTTCTTTTAAAAAAGAACAAATATAGACAGCGAACTAGACAGGCGCGCTCTGCTTACATACGTGCAGAGAACAGCGCCATGCAGAGATCAGCTGGCCTCCATAGCATTCCTCCTCAGCCTCCTCCCTCCTCCTCCTACGGCCTCCGTTATCAGACCACCTCTTACACTCTAGTATTGTTTACCTTACATGCCACAGTACCACGGAGGGGCCACGGAGGGGGGGGGGGGCATGCGCCGCTAGCTTAAAACGTAAAATACCCAACTGTTAGAGGTTATATTTTCAACAATTGGACGTCCAATGGGGTTTTACCATGATTCACATATACTAAAAATAGATTCCCAAGTGTGTGCGGATGATCGTCATTGTTCTCAAATCTCTAAATCGTGGCGGTG
Source organism: Chaetoderma sp. LZ-2023a (assembly GCA_034401795.1). Taxonomy (NCBI): domain Eukaryota; kingdom Metazoa; phylum Mollusca; class Caudofoveata; order Chaetodermatida; family Chaetodermatidae; genus Chaetoderma; species Chaetoderma sp. LZ-2023a. The sequence goes on from CM067360.1 coordinate 119,879,775, forward strand.
ATGATCGCCATTGTTCTCACATACCAGGGCGAACGATTGCTATTGCTCTTCCTTTGTGTGCGGACGATCGCCATTGTTGTGCATACGATCGCCATTGTTCTACAAGACCTCCTGCTGAAAACAACAATAACGATCATCTACCACCACCCCAACTTCACTACTCACCATTACTGCTACATCATGTTTCGTCTACAACACCTGAATTAAAATCCGTGCAACATCAACTTCAACTCGTTGTTCGTGATTTTTGTCACATCAACACCATCCCCTGGCCGGACCCGGTGACAATGGTATTAATTTATATGGAATGAAATCATCATATATATGTTAAGATTTATTCAGCTTCATTACATATAGGCTCACAGATTAAGCCTCTAAAAGTATATAATTTAAACAATTTTATTTTCAGTGATTTTGCTGTGAATATGCACCTTTAATATTTCGGATTAACTAATTGAGACATTGGAACTCACAACGGACCAGGATACAAACAGCGGCACATCCGACACAGATAAAGGCTTAGACATGGATATTAAACATGCTTATTTTGTGACAATGACCGCAGCAAGGCAAGTGTGTAATTAACTAATGGCAACATGCGATCCAGTAAAATACTGGATTTCTAACAATTACCGAACAACAAAGGTGGCTCGGTGGTTAGCGTACTGGCGTTCATAACCCACGATGCTAGTTCGTCTCTCTATGCGTGGCCACGCTTTATGCCTTTTGAAAAATTGCCATCTCTCTAAAATTGATACGATTAAAATAAAACCCCTAGGAAGTTGAGCAGAGTCGCGCAATACACTAAAAATAAATCGCGCCTAGATATGGCCGAAAGGAGGCCTAAAATAGGGTGCATGATACAGTTCAACCAAGCCAATACGCTTACCTATGGAATGCCTTCCTCCAACGTGACGATGCATAGTAGAACCGATTGAGTCGAATGTATGGCCGAACTTAGGAATGATTGTGCATAGTCTATGACATTCTTACCCAGGGCCCTCGGAACTGTCGTTACGATCGCGAGAAAGCAAATGGTCAGTTTGGCCGTAATACTGCTGAGAACCCTGAGGTTAAAGAGTTGTTGGCTGTGGCCACATCAGGCGTATACATTACAGCTTAGAACTAATGAATTTCAACCACAAAGTTGAATAAAAATATATGCTGTTAACTATTTTGAAGAATAATTGGATTGGAAGCCATTGCTGCTTAAGGCAGCAATGGCTTCCAATCAACATATTCAACAGAACATGCTTACATCATATACACAATTAGTTTTGCATTGGACACGTATTGGCTTATCTATGAGCTGTCCCATAGGTGTGACATCTGTGGGTGTGTGCAACTTGGAGCTATGCAGGTGGTCCAGAGAATTAAGACAAAAATAGCATTTGTGTCACATTTGGGCTTGGGTGTTTGGGACGGTGCTGTCCAATGCATGCGTTGCAGGGGGCTTCAGTTCGGCCATGGCCGGCAGGTTATCCTTACGTTGTACAGTAGTGGATCGACGTTAGTATGATGTTGATCTGATAGATCACACGCACTTTCGAACCGACAACGTGCTTACAGAGGGTCTGAACACTCTTTAGCAATATGTGGTTCATTGCGTCGCCATCGTATTTCCCCCGTGCGTGTTAGTCACACTCTATTCAGCCAGCCGCCTGATGATTTGGAATTGAAGTGTGACGAACAGATGTTCTTCCTGCTGGGATAATGGTATTACTACGCATATTGTCTCATACCATATAAGAAAGTCGTGTTGAGTACACAGAAAGTTGTCGGAAACGCAGTAGTAGTGAATCAACATAAGTGCGCATACGTGGAGAGATAATGGCATATATTTGAAAAGATAACATGTCTATTAGAACAGTAGCTGAACGGGGTCCTGTGTGCAAAATGGCGTGTATAGACGTATTTTTCATACTATATGCACGAGGTCGTAAGCTATCTTTGAATAACACAGTGCACATATGTCCAGTCTAGGTAATGCATTGATCCAGTTCTCGTTATAGTCCGCCTAACTAGAGTCCGCCCAATTGTACGTGTGTTGGAATCGCTTTATATACTTTGAATCCCGCAGTCCCAGAATCTAATTTTCAAGGTAAGTATACAGGCACGCTGTTGGATATTGGGAAACTAATTTGACTCGCCGCTGCGGTCGCCTAAGCTAACAAGGGGGGAAACAGAAAGCGTTATCTGGTGATTTCTGCAAGAAGTGTAGCACATGGTGTAGACGCATTGCCAGTGTTTGTCTTAACTAGTATCAATTTCAGTAGTTTGAGGAAGCGTCGTCTACCATGGCCTTCAGTCACTCGGGTTCGTCTAGTCTCAATCTCCCATTACTCTAATAGCATGTTACTGGCTATATGTAGGTCATTGCCGCAGGCACGTTGATAAATAGCTAGGTTGACACCGCGATGCCAGAGCATCGATGGTGGAAGGGATTTTCTACAACCACCTATGAAGCAACTGACATTAACTTTCTTCAAGAAGACTAAAGAAAAAGAAGGCTGTTTGGCTTGTAATCAACGTATGCCACGTCTAGAAACTGGCAGTCATATGTTTCAGCACACAGATAATGCATTAAGCCATATATAATGCATGACTCAATATCAAACATATGCGCCTCGTAGTTGGGACTTTGTGGCGCCGTTTTTTAAATTACCATACCCCGCAGTGGAGAGAAGTGTCAGGCCCGTCCACTATTCCAAGCTTTTCCACGTTCTGACACAGTATCGGTATTGCCTATCAGGGTGAAAGTAGCATGTAATATCTGCAAATGGTATGTCGCACACACCACTGTCTCTGTCATCTGGTCAGGAACTCAGAGCACGTGTCAGTGTATACTCATGCATGCCTCCAACAAGTCAACACTGTCTACTGTATGGTCGAACGAACGGTCAAGAAGACACTAATGAATCCCTTTATGGGATGATCCGTAATGAAAGTCTCGCCTACAGAAGATGCTCTGAGTACGGCCTCGCCGGTGTGGTCCTGGATGTAGCCCCGACATGTCATTGCCGGATGACTGGACCTCCACCAGCCAGCGAATCTTGCCATTGCAGAAGACACTTCTTCCAGTGAACTAGTCGAACGGCTGGAATTAATACCATTTAAGAAATTCATACAAACGGATTGTACTCCCGTGTCCACAATGGATGAACCCAGTTTCAGCTATGACCCCGCGTATCTCTAACTAAGCTTTACACACGCTGTGCGTGTGTTGGGTTCGATCGATTCGTACACTCTCTGCATCTGTTTCCAAAAGAATATACAGGACAGCTGTTGAAATTGTTTTGAAACGAGTTTGACTGGATGCCGTTGAACATCAGCACGACAAATTAGTTTCAAAATCTTCAACGGCAAGTGTATTAGATTAAAACGACATACAATTCGCAAAACGACGCCAGGCCCGTCATCAATTAAGCATTGGTGCCGAACGATTCTACATCACCTAGTTGATTATGATGTCATATGAGTGATGGATATATTGGACGGGTCCATTGTACATCAGTCATTAACATATATAGCAAAGAGTTGTAGTGATATATCAGCAAGCGATGTAATGCGTAATGAATAATACGTGAAAACAGAAACAAGTGCTAATTACAAGAATTAGTTCTTTAAGAAAACCGACCCCGTTGATGTCCATCCTGATTGTCTTGGTTTAAACCTGATTTGTTTGTTCAGATGGAAGCACGATAAGACTTAGTGTCTTATGCCCGTGTCTCCGATGCACATACAGATTATACAAAACTTGTTTTACAACAAAATGGCGGCAAATCATAATAGTTTAATTAATTGTAGTCTATTAGTGTGCATAAGTGTGTGGATGTTGAGTGTGAGGTGGGGGAGAGTAGGAAGAAAGACCGAGATAGAGAGAGAGAGAGAGAGAGAGAGAGAGAGGGGGAAAGGAGGGGAGAGAGGGTGAGAGATTGAGAGAGCGAGGAATAAGATCAAATGGAAGAATAGCAGAGGTGAGCTCTAGGCACTGCCTTCGCCCCGACATGTACGTGTTGCGCTGCTGTCCTTTTACCTCTTAAACAATAAGTTCGCGAACGGGAAGCTACTGAAAGCGGTTGGTGTTAATTATGTATGACATAACATATTACAGATCAGTTTGTTCATTTCCAAGTCGGCAGTGTAAGTCCCGTATAGAAAGCTGGTTGACCGTAAGATTAGCAAGAGAAATATCGTTCAAGGCAAGCTGATTTTGGAAAACGACTCTTTGCTCGTTAAAAAGGGCACAATGTAAGAGGTAGTGGTTTGTAGATTCATCATTGTGCCCACAAGAACAACTGGCAGATTCCGACAGAAAGTTGTCTAATAGATGTCGGTTTAAAGAACTACAACCGTTTCAGAGCCTGCATAGCATTATGTTGGCAAACCTCGGGCATACGTAATACCACTCAGGGGGTTGTCGTATGGGTGGCATAGCCTTGAGTTTGCTTTTACATTCTAGAAGAGTGACATAATCTCTCACTGGCACAGGAAGCATATTCCAGGCGCGGACGGTTGCTGGAGAAAAGGATCCATGGAAGAGCTCAGTACGGCAGCGGAATAGAGTGAAGAAATTCGGGTGACGAATAGTGTAAGGATTTCGTGCTTGGGATAGTGTAGGAAGATGGTTGACCAGAACCTCACAGGTCATCCCGTTAATAATTAAAAATAGCATAGATAATCTATGAAATTCACGTCTACTTGACAAGGTTTCGATGCCTGTTTCTAAGTACATGTCTTCAGTGCTCGCACTACGTGTCATTACACATACCGTTCTGAGAGCATCTTTTTTGGATGTCCTCTAACTGAATTACAAGATATTGTGGAATATTATCCCACACAACATCTGCATATTCTAAAGATGGTCTAGTAAATGTTGTGTACATGGTCTCGAGACATTTACGGTCTAGAATATATTTTAGACCTTTAAGTAAGGAGAGTTTGTGTTGAGCGTGTGCTATGAGATTACGCACATGGTTAAGCCAATTCCCTTTGCTATTAAAGGTAATGTCGAGGTGCTTATGATCAGTTGACGGTATAATTTCAGAATCTTTGAAATTGATTGAAAAGGATGTGGGCTCGACGCGGTTGAAAAAAAATAGAGATGTAATTTTTGTGGCAGTGTGTTCTTTTAGATCAGCTGACCTTACATATAGGCACGTGTCATCAACAAAAAGTCTAATATTGTGAATTGTATCGCTGGGCATGGCATTAATACAAACTAAGAATAACAAAGGACCAACCACAGAGCCTTGTGGCGCTCCAGCATGTACACGAAGTAGGGTGGAGTCATTGCCGTGTATAACTACTCGCTGGTATCGGTTTCCAAGATCATTTTCGAACCATGTAAGTCGATTTCCACAGATACCAAAATTCCTAAGTTTCTGTAGGAGGCCGCGATGCCATACTCGATCAAAGGCTTTAGATATATGGAAGAATAGAAAGATTATTTCCTTTTGATCGTCAAGGGCTTGAGTAATAGCAGTGTAGATATCAAGCAGTTGATTTACTGTGGAATGTGATGGAAGAAAGCCAGACTGATATAGAGTCATATCGTGTCTAATATAGTTATAGATATGTTTAAAAACGGTTCTCTCCATAACTTTACTCAGACAACTCAACAGTGATATTGGTCGATAATTTGAACATAAGCTCTTGTCTCCTTTCTTGAACATAGAGGTTACATTAGCGAGTGTCCAAGAAGTGGGGAACGGCGCACTAGAAAGTGAGTAATTAAAGAACTGCGCTAGTATTGGGACCACTACTTGTTGGCTCTCGAATACGAGTTTCCGACTTAATTTATCCGGGCCAACAGCTTTGGGCGTGTCCAGATTGGACAGTATATCGGAGATGTCAGTGTTTGATATTGTAATTGAGTGGAGAGTATTGGCCGTATACATAGATAGAGGAGGTAAGTTGGCATTAGCATCGTCAATATTGGCGATGCTAGAGAAGTACCGGTTAAGGAGGCTTGCCTTTTCTAAAGAGTCATAAGAGACTGAGCCGTCATCGCGCTTCAGAGGCGGCATTTCGCTGCTAAAATTAGAGTTAGTATCACATAGGAACGTCTTGCATATTTTACACCACGCTTTAGACCCGGCTTGTCTTAATACAACAAACCACCTAATGCATATACATCTTGAGAATAAATACGTGCACACCATCATGCACGCATGTTCCCTACCAGCTACTCGACTACATATTTGTATTCACAATCACCGCTTAGGCTGAATGAGATGTATTATGCCATACGACTGTGCATGTAGAAAATCACAATTCCAGTAAGCACATGTATGGAAAGGCGGCAATCAGCTGGCGCTGGACATCACTGTCGTGCACGATTTTGGACGTTATTTTTCGAAATCCTCCATACATCCATGCGTACATCGTGACACTGGTGAGCCTTCGATCTCAAAGGAGATTGGTGGCTATCTTGGCCTCAATTCGGTTATTAACCCTTTAATGACTAAATTTGTTGAAAAAATTAAAATATTAACTTATTGAATGGGCATTTGCAGGCCAAGAGAAAACTATTTTTTGAAAATGTACCACTGGAATGGCTGGCTAGGTTATCGAGCCAGTCATTCGAGTAGTAAATTTCCAAGAATAGTCTTATCATGGCCTGCAAATGGCCATTTACCATGGCCACTGCAGGGGCCGGTTTTGGCCGGTTTCGTCCTTAAATGGTTAATGTTGACATAGTATGGCTTTGTATTGCTCAGTTGTTTTCCATTAATTCGCGGGTGTCATCGCACCGTTCTCTTTTCTGGAATTTCTTCTCGGGCACATTCGATTCGATAGAATTTAGTCGCCTGCACATGCTGCAAAGTGTGTTATGAGTAGCATGTATATACATAATTCTTAACACTCTAATCTGTTGGAACAACTCAGTCCGATAAAACAAAGTAACTGCTCAATAGAGAAATCGGATCTGTCACTCAATGGACCGTTCCAGTTTTATTTATGCCCCGCCCATCTCTAGCTAAGCTCCACCTACGATTCACCCGTGTTGTGATCAATCGAGCCATGAACTCGCTCGCTATCAATTTCCAGAACACGTTATAGGTAAACTGTTGAACATTTTGAAACTAATTTGACTGAATGCTGTTACTGCCTATGACAGCAAGAAAGCGGTCAAATTAGTTTCGAAATAGTCAACATGTGTATTAAAGAGTAAAACCATGCAATTTGTACAGCAACGCTTAGGCCGTCAACGCGTAAGCCGATTATGACGTCGCCCTACAAGTTACGTCGTTGATTATGACGTTATATATTGGATGCTATGATGGATGGATCAAATGGGTAACTGGATCTGATGCTGTAATCAAACACATCGCACATCGCACAGTAGCTGACATAATCATCGAAGTTACGGCACTCCGTCACGAAAATCGATAGACATCCATGTGGATCGCCAACGTTGACTTTTAAAAGCTTGAAAGAAAGAACCCAATGGCATGGTAGTCTACGAATAACTCCATTTGGCGCCAGCACGTGCGCCGTATGTTTGTACCAGCAGTACCTTGTTCAGGCGGGCGCCTATTTCATAATTATCTTACCTTGTCATAAAACTGTTCTCTTTGATAACGGGAGTGTTTATAGGCTACATAACGTGTACAAGTAGAATACGGCAATGCAGTATGGTGCACGTGTACACATATTCGTGCGCACATAGCCCTATATACAAAAGGCAATAGACGCATTGCGCGAAATTTATTCAGACAATGGAGGAATCAAGTTTTATCTATAGCCCGCCTATCTCTAGCTAAGGCCCGCCCACTCAGTGGCCACACATGTTGGGATCGATTGATCCCTGAACGGAGATTATGACTATCAATTTCCAGAAAACTATACGCGAAAGCTGTTGAATATTTTGAAACCAATTTGACTGGGTGTTGTCGCTGCCAATGTCAGCAACAACGCCCAATCAGATTAATTTAAGAATATTCAACAGCATTTTTAATAAATAGTAAAGACATACAATTTGTAAAAAGCACGCTTTGTGCGTCGACAATTATGCCTTTATGACGAACTTAACTACACCATCAACTACACCATGCATGGCGTAATTGATTATGAGGTAACCATACACGCCACATAGTTGATTATGACGTCATATGATTAATGGATACACTGGAATCGTCCATGTTTCTAAATAGTCAACGTGTCGAGATAATCCATCAACGATAAAATATTAGATTGACGGATTTCCCTCCCTTTCAGACACGATTCTTCTTAAAACACAATATCAGGTTTTTCTCTCCGCAATTCTATACGCGCATAAATCGATTACGCGTGATTATCCTTCCGCACCAGAAATTGGATATTTACCATGGAATAAAACAGCGGTCTTGTGGGACGTTTTAAAATCTATTCCAACAGGTCAGATCGTATTAACTCTTTTAACCTGCGATGCATATATATATATATATATATATATATACTTGAATATTTTGAAATTAATCTAACTGGGAGCTGCTGCTGCTGCTGTTGTCCCTGGGAGCAACAGTTTCCTGCCAAACGAGTTTCAAAATTCATCCCGTCATTGATTATTCCGCCATCATACATGTCGCATAGTTGATTATGACGTAATTTGATTGATGGATAAACCCGAACGGTCCATTGCCCTTATTCCCCAGGGCCTGTGGTTGCCATTTAAAATGCAGCGCAACCTGAAACGACGTGACTTAGTGTTGTCCCTCATCTATGTCTTGAGTAGGGCCTATTCGTCCTGTGGTCGCACAATCTCAATGTAAATCACACGCGTCGCCATGGCGTCGCCGATGTATAATCAAGATCAACTTATGCCCGCTGTAAAGGTCATTCCACACACACACACACACACCCTAGTCCGGCTTTAGCGCACCACTGTCACACTGACTGATACAGCAAGAGAAATGTGTATGCGTCTGACAGACGTATACGATAGGACAGGTGACACGGGATCAGACATAGGTGACCTGACGAAACACGACACTGCCAAGACTACGCGATGGATCGATGCGACGTAACATGTTTTCAGACATAATACCATAAGCGTAGGTCGCACAATACATGCGACGGACTCCACAAAACAGCACTTATACCATAGGCAGTAACAGCAATCGGTAATTAATTTCCAAAAATATCCAACAGCTTACCCGTATAGTGTTCTGGAAATTGAGATTCCGAGAGTTCATGGATCTATTGATCCCAGGACAGTCAGAACGTTGATGAAGCTTAGCTAGAGATGGGTGGGGCAAAGCTAAAACTAGATTCTTCAATTGATGCCGAACTAAGCGCTGCTGTACGTATTGTATTTCTTTACTATTGAATACACATTCTGTTGATAGACAGCAAAAGCTTTCAATCAAATTAGTTTCGAATTATTCAACAAATTAGCTCTATAGTGTTCTGGCAATTAAGATTCGGAGAGTGCAGGGATCGATCAATCCAAAACACGGACACCGCGTGTGTGGTGCTTAGCTAGAGATGGGCTGGACATGGCTAAGACGAGATGTGTCCATTGTGCTGGCACCGCGTTACTGTAGCGGAAGGGCCGTTCAGATTAAAGTCGCGCCTCTGTTATAAGGTAGTCAAACTCTTCGAATTCCTTGACTTTTTCTAAAAGTGGATGTGCCCAGAACATTCTGTTAAGCATTCAAACTGGTAGCGAATATATCTTCATCTTCAGAGTTAGAGGTATTACTGTATGTCTACCATAACAACTTGTTTACTTCTCCGTGTTTACCATGCAGCTTATTAGTTTATGTCATTGCTTTTGTCGCGTTGCGCTTGCCTTGTTTGTCACCAAATTAAAAATGTGTCATGGCGCATCGCTCAGAATGCCACGCGGGTAGGACGTCGTGTATGTCTGACGAAACCAATGAGATAAACTAAGCATAGTGACCTCTGCATGGCAATTTAACGGTTATTGCACACATAACGAGTTTGAAAGGGTGTTATACTCGTAAGAGGATGCTCATGGTACATACAATTTTCAAAAAATAAAAGTGATGGATTAACCCTTTAACCCTCGAACTTGTTAAAGAAAATTCACAATTTATCCTGGAAAATGTTGATTTGTATACCACAGGAAGACGATTTTTTTTAATTTCAAAAAATACTATTATCTTGGTCTCCAACCTTATCCGAGAGGTGCGACTTGACCTGGAACTGTTCAAAGACTATTTTAGACCATGTCAGAACAATTTGGTTAGGTTCATGACCGTAGTAATCTCGCTATCATGAAACAGATCTGGAGCGGCTAGTGTAGCTCGTGGGGGTACGCGCTGGTCCGCCATGTTGCTCCGCTCCATTGCACCACACGTACAGGATGCGTGGGAGGGCTGGTTAGCTGCAGTTCTCGGGGTTGCGGATCCAGTGTCGTGACTCTCTGGAAGGTACAAAGACCGGCTTCTGGAGCCGGTGGAATGATAACATTCCAGCGGGGCCGTGCGACCATTGCCGCCGAGATTGAACCTCACGGTCCCATCCCAACTGTTGGTTTCACCGCTATGACAGTCCACAAACTAATTAAAAAGTCAGGACATAGTAATAATTAAAAATAACTACACACACAATGGTACTTGTTTGCTAGTAAATGAGCAAGATTATACAGTATCGGTGTCTTGTCTCCATTGGCTCGCTGGACGTACCTCACAGAATCGTAAATCCAGCGATGTATCCCCGTAAGGGAGCATCCTAACGCGGCTACTTAAACAGTTTAATATAAAGCAATTAAACCCCCTAACACACACAAAATAATATTGTTGCGAGAGGAAAGTGCCTCGCACGGGGCTCCGTCACAGAAAAATGCCTTCAACGCCGAATCAGAGGAAAAGAGCTGACAAAAAGGTTCACTCTTTTGTTCAAACAAAATGTTCTGTGCAGTGGGTCAATCCTAGTGAGATTATAATTAATGTAATGCACGCTGGTTTACGTGGCGACCGGTCGGATGACTTCCGAAGAATTCATAGGTCACCGTCTTATGTAGGTCCAAAGATGCTGGATTGGTAGTCACCGCTTTTATTTATCCAGGCATTCTGCTAAATTCGAACCTACCATATGGTTGTTAGATATGCTTCTACGCTTTGGCTGGAAGTGGCAGGGATTCCTACTTCTCCTTTTGACACATATTTCCAACTGGCGAAGATGCCCGGCTTCCCGAAGGTCCGCATGGCATCTTCCGCAGAAAGACAGCATGCAGACATGTTACGGAGTGACAGCTCCTGAATCATATGACGATCCGGTCGCGCATCGCACCGAATCCACATATGACATCACTAGGACTCTAAGACTGCACCCAATCACCATACAGAGTTGGATGGAGATCAGCGTCTCGTCCGTCACCCGTGTGTTACAGAACTAACATTTTACCAATATTGTCATTAGGGTTATGTTCCAGAATGCCAAGAGATGCACTGCAGGCCGGGTTTACACAATATAATTTCTTTGCACAGTGATTCCTTGGCAGGGTATCTACAGTAACTGCTATCCGAAGATACAGAGTGGGGGGGGGGGTGTATGCGAAATCGATACTTTAGTTTTCACCGCTCGGAAATCCCAATAGTTTCCCAGAGTCGGATCTTGCCAACGTGTCGATTGGGAGTCCAGACAAGTATTATAAAGCCTTGCGGCTGGAGGAGCGTTAAAGGAGACAATCCCTCATCATCATAAGAGACCCTACGGTAATTGGCCAATTTATATCATCTAGCCAGTGTGCAATGTTACATATCCGCAACAGCCGGAAAAGAGGTGTACACAATGTGTCTCTTATGGAGAGATTGTCCCTAACTACGTTAAACCTATCCTATCGAGCTAGAATAGCCAGCTTTAGTTGGGCACATGTCAGGCGCGAGCAATGTGAACATGATCAGTGACTTCAGTGTACAATTGATGCTGGGGGAAATAGTGATGCATATATAAAATTGCTGTATAGTATAGCATGGCATACTGAGTTTTTATATAAACAAAACAAAATAACTAGGATGGCTACTTGCCATATACATAAATAACTAGTCCAGTGCTAACATGTTGTCAGGTCATAGGACCTTGCTGTGCTTGTTAGTTGTTAGCCCACAGAAATAACGATAATATGTACAGTATGAAACAGAACATATACAAATGCAGTCTCACGACCGGGAAGGAACCTATTAGTCATTAGTACCTATTACGGAATTAATAAATAGTGCAATAGTATAGTTACTTGAGTACCTATTGGTCATCGGTATGGTAAGAGTCCTTAAATCACTGTTGGTGATGTGCTACAGATGTGGCACGAGGTGGCATGATTCCGAAGTTGCTGGGAAGATTTCTGCAGACAGACTGTTGATGCGGCTCACTCCCAAGATGGTGAAGAAGAACAGCTGTAGAGAGATGTCCATTAGATAGTCAGAATAACTAATACATGACTTTACACGGTAAATTATAAAGTGTCTGTCTGGCGATGGTAGCTTGAAAGTTGCCTGTAACAAGGAGGCTAAAGTGGTAATTAAATGGTGCATGTACATAACTGGGTACACCATGCGGGATACAGCGCATAGCTCATGAAGTGTACCGAAGTGTGGCCTAAAAGGCAGTTAAACACACGGCATGCCGCACTGAAGTGTGATGCCACTTTTCAGCATGGTCCGGAAGATCCAGCGAGTTAACCACCAAGAATCACAGCGGGTCAACATCCTGTAGAATTTACATCAGGGCCGAAATGCACATCTGCAGGAAAGCTCCCCTGTGAGTTGTTCTGGATAGGGATTCCTTCTTATTTATTTTGTTGCCATCGGACGGCCATATGAGGGCTTACAAAAACTTGTTGTTGCAGATAAAATGTTGCTCACCGGCACAGGAGATCTGAATTCCGATAGGCGGTGTAGGATATCACGGTCAGTAAGCAGTTAGCCCACGTCTAGGACTGCGCCGGTACAGCAGCTTTGCTGTCGGCTGTTCCTCACTGAAGCGCTCCTGATTCTTGATTGTTCGCTCCTTTTATACTACTCATGACGCCAGAGGCAGGATACCCCAGCCAAGCAGTGGGGGAGCAGTAGCCAATCAACCCGCAGCTAGAAAGTGTGACGTGGTGATCACGTGATCGGCGCAGTCCCCATTCACTTAATACATATACGCGATTACGACGTTCAAGCAATATTTTGAAAATAATGTCAGTGAGGCATTTAGCGATAACACGTCCATTTCTGGTCCGATTTAAAAATAAAATAAACAGTTTTGAGATCCTCGTTTCATTCTGCTACTGATCCGTGCCAAGAACGACGAGACTGGAGTGATTTGAAGAAATCTCAAGTACCAACTCGGTGCATTTTAAGTATACACTCTCTTCCAATACTGACACATGTTGCCAGGGAAGCTCTGATGCACGCACATGCGCTACACGTTCTTACGGACTTAGCCATTTCAAAGAAACCTCTCTCATACGGCGCTATACACACATGCTCCCCTACCCAGGGGGCGTGTTTGTAACGTACCTGGAGCGGTCGATCCACGCTACAGCACCCCCTCCTAGTTTGAGACCCAAAACAAACGATAACGCATCACGGATCGAGAGCATATGAGCATGCTAGGTGAGAATTATAGACTTCTCGAGTAGGTGCATAGCCGAGAGGAGTAGTGTAGTTCGGATCGACCAGTCGGGTAATGGTCGCACCAGCTAAGCTGAGTACGCGCCGCCCATCTAGGATTCGTTTCATGAACACGCCCCTCTGGGTAGAGCTATACACGTATATAGGCCTATGGGAGAGAGAGGTTGTCGAAAAATGACTAACTTAGTTAAAACGCATTATGCGCATGCGCGCGCCGGGACGCTGTTTCTATGGAGCGCATAGTTGTGACCTAGATAGGGTGGCACTTTTAGTATACCAAGCTGGTACTCTATAATCCTTATTGATTTTCTGTTCCAGTTAAATCTGGAATTAATTCGATGGGCTTTCCACATCTGTAAACCATTTCAAAATCGGTTAGGAAATGGCTGAGTTATCCAGGAAAAATTCATTGATTATCTTCAAAATATTGCCGTGACATCATAACCACATGGACGTAAAGCTTCTAGAATTAGCTGTGCGCCGATTGGCTTTTGCTCGAACGATGATTGGATGAATCATGCGCCTGTGACGTCATGGAGAGTATAACTCGAGAAGCGATCCGGTGATCAAGAGCATACTCGGCCAGGGGCCGAACAGGTTGGAGCTGGACCAACTACTATTAAGCGCGATGCACGTCTTCTTTCGCTATGTGTCGGGTTTTTATCCCGTAGCATGCAGTTCTCCAACCCACCACACTAAAACTATTTTGTAACTCCCCATCTGCGGGAGTAATTTGGAACTTTTGATAATCGTTCACGAATAATCTACATTCGGAACACACACTTGCGGTGAGGCCTTTGCAGCCTGAATATGTAAGTCTACAGATGTAGAGGCAGGATGTTCTTTGATGGATGACTCGCCGGATCTGCCGGCCACCCCTAAAAGTGGTATTTCAATCGTTGCCGCACTTACATCATGTCGGTTCTTTCGACTTTCGACTGCAGCAAGTAAACTCTACCCGGTGTGTCTTTAGAGCTGGTTGACTTACCCAGTACCATGAAGCTTTGTATCTTCATTTGCCTCTGACAAACCCCGCTTATGACGGGTTATTTACACCCTCCATCCATGCCATCAGTGTATGGGAACTTTCTTCACCACATAGTACTATCGTATCTTTTACTGACTGCTCGTTAGACATTCTATTAGGTTTATAATGCTGAGTGATATCATTCCCCCGCCATGAACGTTCTTGCGGGAATCTTGTTTGCGGACAACAGCTCACGGGAACCAACCTGCTTGCTCGTTAGACATTCTATTAGGTTTATAATGCTGAGTGATATCATTCCCCCGCCATGAATGTTCTTGCGGGAATCTTGATTGCAGACAACAGCTCACGGGAACCAACCTGCGGGAACCAGCTGGCAGGAACTGTCCAGCTTCCGGAGAGCGCATCATATTACGTCGACTACGGATTGACGTGCCGACTTCAGTGACACAGTAGCCTGACTTAGGAATGACTACCAAGTACGCAGGTAACTATACTTCACCGTTTAATTATTTCTCTATACACGTTTTGTTAATTATATCGTATCCGTAAAAACGGTCCCGATGACCAAAAGGAAGTGTAACGGTCTTAGGACCGATAGTTATAATTTCTGTATGTGTAAATAATTATTATTATTTTCCTCAATGTGCTGCTAACCGTACTACAGTAGGTTCGTTAACCTGTATTAATATATATTTATATATATATATATATATATATATATATATATATATATATATATATATATATATATATATATATATATATATATATATATATATATATATATATATATATATATATATATATATATATATCTTAATCGTTTGACACCGTATTGTTTGTGCAGGTTAGATTACGCATGTGTATGGCCAGTGGCCATCCGTTCATATGTTTTGCTTATTTATAGAAAATATAGGACTGCAGTGCACATGAGAAACATTATACCGCAACATTTATATATGCAGCATTTTCTCCCGCCACCAACACTTTTTCACTGAGGTCGCTGGCCATGTTATGACTCTGTTTAGCCCGGCATGCTACTGACTAAACCTTTTCTATTCAGCTCGATAGGATAGGTTCAAAATGAAAAGAGACTTTATTCATTACATACTGTGTAATATACTCTTCTCTTCTGGCAGTGTGATAATCTAGCCCCGCACTCTTGTAAGACTCATAACACTAAGATGTTGTCTCTCTTCATATTCCTCTTAGCCTTGTGGCTTCTTAATTGTTTGGCTGTCCCTATCCGCACCATGGACTGATCCGACTCTGGGTAACTAGTGGGGTTGCTGAGCGGTGATGGTTAGGGTGTGGTGTCACATAGAATTCCTATGTATCTTCGGATACTTAGTAGTTAGCACTTTAAGCCAATGTAGGAAAGCACTGTGAAAACACATGTATTAATTATTATTTTATTTACTGACAATCCTTCCGCACTGCAGTGCAAAACTGGAAACGTGTATATAAACCTAACGACAGGTTAAACGGTTAGTTCCATAGCATCCGCCGACGGACGAGATACGTATTCTCGCCAAATTCTGTTAAAATGTCTGGGCATGATATTTAGATCTGCCACGCCCTTACGGGAAGGACATTTACGGTGTGCATTCATCTCGCTTACCCCCACCATAACGATAGGAGATATGGCCTAATAATGCCTTCATGAAATGAAAACCATATCTTGTAATGTTTCATGTGGATGCGAAGCCGAATGTCCGGATTCTCACCCAGTTCGGAGATCCCGCTAAGTAACATGTATGAGCACTGTCTACAGTATTGATGTCCTCGGGCATCTGTTCTCCGTGACAGCCATGTCTAAAAGCTAGGTAGATATCGGCCAGTTGCGCCTAAACTAATTCTTGTTTTTAAAACAACTAACAGGAATTAAGCAAAGCAGAAGCCCCACAGAAATAAAGCGGCAACTACTAACTCAGCATATTAGGAATCAGATAAGACGGTGACGATGGAATCCATCGGGAATCTTCCGTTCCGTCTTCACGTAAAACACTACGCACCCCTATAGTCATAATCTCACTAGTTATGGTATTTTCTTTATACAGCATTTTTGTTTGAAATAATAGAGTGGGCCCATTTTTGCCTACTATTCTTCTCCCGCTATAAGCTGTGGCGACATCTTCCCAAGACGGAGGCCCACGCGAGGCACTTGCCTCTCGCAAGGATTCAGCGATGACGGTCCATGCCGGGATAATACTCCTGACCCAAATAAGCACTAGGAGTAGTGCCAGCGTGAAGCACATCACTTTTTCGTCTGGGATAGCCTTCTTCCTTTCCGCTTAGAGGTATACTAACTTATATTATGTTAAATAGCTATGTCTCGTGTACGGGAGCCTCCCTTGTGGGGATACCTATGCGGGCCTACGAGTCTGTGTGGTACCTTCAGGAGCCCCATGTTTAAAAGTTCATCTGCCTGCCTCTATGTCTTGTATGTTCGTATGCTCTTACTGTAGTTTTATCTAGCATAGTTTCAATTAGTTAGGTAAACGCATTGTATAGACTTATATTTTTAGGTCACCAAATCAAATCTTGTAAGTCCATAGATCAGGAAATTGCTATGGACAGGCATACTGGTGACACACTCATCATGAACTTGCGGCATGGCGAGTCGATATGGGACATCAGAATGGCCCAACACTACCCGGCGAGCTGCACGAGGCGCCCGATGTGGGGCTCGAAGAACAACAGTAATAACGCGCAGCGAACTCACGCCTACACCATAGTGAGCTCAGTGTAATGCCATCTCCGTTCAGCGAGGACTCCCTCGATCAAGAGGTAGCCTCATATGACGGGTTTTCAGCACACATGCTCACGACTATGCCAGAGATTCAGCGGAATCAACAACTCCACACTATAACCTGTTTTCGCCTATTAATGATGGCACATTTCGAGATGCCTCACCGGCGGGACCAGACTTTAGAACCATCTCGGACGTCCACGACAGGCCAACTCCATCAGGGCCGAATCGTGGACGACTCCGATATATCGTTATATCAGTCATGCCACATATCATAACCATCAGCCAATTGTACCACCGGCATATGAGGAACGACAGTTCTCACTGTGGGAGGAACGACCGCTCACACTCTACCGCAATCCGCCTCCCATTCATAGACCCATGCCGGTCTATGGCTCAACAAATGTGGCAGACTCAGTAAATTGGAGTACGCATGTCCTAGCTCCTCGACATCGACGGGAGACACCACCGCCACCGGCACCATGACCAACTTCAGTTCAATCATCGACTTCTCAGATACCTGTACCACCTGGATTTAAAACCACTTCACTCTTCCCACGGTTTTGGCCGAGTCATCCTCCCTCCCGAATTTAGCGGGGAGAATGACTGGACCAATTATAAAATCCAGTTCGAAATAATAAGTCGGACTAACCATTGGAACGATAGACAAATGGGTGAGTATTTTGCAGCAAAACTTTCGAGAAAAGCCTTGCAAGTTCTTGCGGATCTAGGAACGGATTGTACATCCACCTACACACAGTTGGACCGAGCACTCCCGGAGCGATTTGGCGACACAGCTCTCGGAGAAACTAGTCATCTTCAACTTTAAAATGTTCGACGACGCGTGGGAGAAACTCTTCCTGAGTTAGCTAGCCGAATTCGGAGGCTAGTCACCCACGCATCTCCGAGCACCAATACGGAGGGGGTACTTCACTTGCATCTCGATACTTTCATCGATCTAAAAGAAAAGCTGTTTCTCGGCGATCACAGAAGCTTAGCCCAATTAACGGCAACCGCGGTTCGAATTGAGAACTTTCCAGAGCGGGAGAAAAATAACCGATGCCACCTCCATCATATCAATGAGCTAGAGGGTGCAGCTATCGCCCCGCCAGCTAGTGCTCCTCCCAGATCAGCAACACCAACCGTGCATACACCACCACCATCAGATATGCAGGAGCCCAGTCAGAATCAAGCACCTGGAGGCTGGGGCCATGCCTGCAGAGGAGGCTACAGTGGAGCCGCAGGACGTGGGAACCAGCGCAGCAACAACAACGACGGCACCATGAGCGAGCGGATAGAAGAGATCAATACGCAGATCTCCGGACTCACCAACTTGGTGACAACACTAAGGACCAACATCGCCACCATACAGTTTAGGTCAGCAAATACTACCAGCACCGCACCCCCACCGAACACCTGTTTCAGATGCGGTCAGCCAGGACATTGGAGGGAGCGGTGTCCTAACCGACCTCCCTCTACAACACCTGCTCCAGACCGCAGCACACCACAACCAGAGAAACAGTCGAACTCCTAAGGGTACCGAATCACAAAGAGCCACTTCGGTGCCCGTATCCTTCTCCCGGCTCAACTGCGGCTTTCACGCAACAACATTCAGTGACTAACCATCATCCACAGAAATCAGCTTTTACCAACACCAAAAAGCACGGCTTCCAATATGTCCGTGCCTACGTTGCCTCGCCCATCTGCAGCAAGGACACCTCCTTCTTTTTCCGCACACAACATATCTTCTTTTCTATGTAAAACGGCAGTGGTGGGTTCTAGTACCTCCGCTGGAACAACGTTTTTGAAAGTACCACGTCCCAGCAACAAGACACTAGATTATCGGTGCCCTCTGGTGGTATGCAGAACACCACCACAATCAGCATCATCTGCCGCATCCACAGACAGTAGCGATTCGGGAAAGACCATTCATTCCACCTCATGGATTCGCAAGCGCCGACATGGACGGGTGAACGTGCGTCCATGGAGACCGCGCTGTTTCTTCTGTGCGTCGACAAAACATCCTATGAAGCATTGCCGGAAATGGCTTGCACAGGTAGAACTTATCCATCATCACGTACGCGCCGTCGTCTATACCAATACTGCTCATACAGAAACGACAATAACACCACCACCATTGCTACCCCCAGCTCGGTCTTCACCGCATACTACACCCCAGCGGAGACAACGAACGGGGCCATTCCTCACTCAGCCATCTGCAGCATTACGAGAAACAATACGGAACCAGTCGGAATATATACAGAGTGATGCTGCTCCAACGCCATTATCGCTGACAGCATCATTGGAAACTCTTCCGCAGGTTCATCGAAAGGTAATCTACAACTGTGCCTGTCTCTTTAGTGGCGTTTCCACTAGTGCCACCGTCGATACCGGTGCTTCTATTACAGCATTTAACCAGCACCTATATGAGAGCATCCCACTTCATAACCCGCCCCCCCCCCCTCCCCCTTAAGCCTACAAATAATTACCTAATGACGGCTACGGGAGCAGATGTACCCCTGGCCGGTGTAGTTCATTTAGTCAAACAAATGGAGGAAATGCAATTCATTCAGAGAGTTGTCATCGCCTCTATTCATAACGACGCCCTACTTGGCTCTGATTTCTTCCGTGCCAGCGAAGCCATCATACACTGCAGACAACAGGAACTCGACATACACGGGCGACGAATACCGCCCGGACCAGCATCGTCAATGTACGATACGTGTGCGTTAATATTAGCAGGTACTGCCACTGTTGAGCCGGGACAGGAACGGATCCTATGGGCCACCGCACCACAGTTAGGAAGCAACACACACATGGCCATGCTGGGACCAGACTCTGATTATATGATCACCTCACAATGCACAAGTCCCCCCATAATAGTGGACACCACTGATAAAGGGACGATAGTCTTTAGAATGTGCAATGGTACTGCAGATCCCATCACTCTGGAACCGAGAGGACGCTGCGGCCATTTACTGGAAATTATTTCACTGGAAACACCTGCACTTTCTGATACAACACCACCGCTGACTGATGATGTACCCGAACATCTACATGATTTATATCTGCGTGCCACTGTTGGATTACTGCAATCACAAAAACGAGAAATTCGGAAACTTGTACATAAATATTGCGATAGTTTTTCCTCCGGAGATATGGATCTCAGAGAGACTCATCTCGTACGACACTCCATCGATACAGGCAATAATCGCCCTGTACGACAACCGGTATGACGTCTTCCCATTCACAAAGAAGTGGAAGCAGACCAACAAGTAAATGACATGTTGCGAACGGGTATTATTGAACCTCAGCTTCTCCATGGGCTAGCCCTATAGTGCTAGCAAGCAAAAAGGACGGAACCTTGCAGTTTTGTATAGACTACTGCCATCTTAGCGTTAAAGACACTTATCCATTACCACGGATAGATCAGGCCTTGGATTCCTTGTC
The DNA here is from genome assembly GCA_034401795.1 of Chaetoderma sp. LZ-2023a. Taxonomy (NCBI): domain Eukaryota; kingdom Metazoa; phylum Mollusca; class Caudofoveata; order Chaetodermatida; family Chaetodermatidae; genus Chaetoderma; species Chaetoderma sp. LZ-2023a. The sequence goes on from CM067360.1 coordinate 119,900,536, forward strand.
CGGGGCCAAGTGGTTGTGTACCCTTGCTTTAGCTAGCAGTTACTAGCAAGTAGCCATGTATGAAGCTGATATGGAAAAGACCGCATTTGTTTGTAGGGATAGACTTTTCCAATTCCGCAAGATGCCCTACGGGTTGTGCAACACTCCCGGAACTTTTGAACGACTCATTGAGCAGGTATTAACCACACTGCAATGGGAGATATGTCTCTGTTACATCGATGATTAAAAACTTTGGACACCATGCGTTCAACATTCCACATGGCCAATTTGAAACTCAAACCGAAGAAATGTCATCTCTTCAGACGAGTTCCTGGGGCACGTCATATCCGGTGATGGAATGGCTACACAGCCATCAAACACTAAGGCAGTAGCAGATTGGCCTCGGCCCTCTTCAGTTACGGAGACACACAGTTTCCTTGGCCTATGCCAGTACTATCGCCGTTATATCCGACATTTGAGTGAGATTGCTTCACCCCTCTACCAGATCACCGAGAAAGATCGACCATTTGTGTGGACGAGTGAGTGTGAAGGCTCCTTCCAGGTGATGAATGAACTATTGATGACTGCCCCGATTCTTGCTCACCCTAATCCAAACCTCGAGTTCATCTTAGACACTGATGCATTAGTTTTCGCTATCGGCGCAGTTCTATCACAGGTCACCGAAGACGGAACAGAGCAGGGGTTGGGTTATGGTTCACGTACTCTGAATAAAACAGAGAAAAGATACACAACCACCAAGCGAGAAGTATTGGCGGCGGTCCATTTCGTCAAATATTATAATCACTTCCTGTACGGGCGCCCTGTTACACTCCGTTCAGCCATTGCCTCACTACGGTGGCTCAGGAACTTAACAAATCTGGAGGGCCAGCTAGCAAGATGGCAGGAGTCCCTGCAAGCCTATAACTTTAACGTTGTTCACCGTCCCGGAAAACTGCATGGTAATGCCGACGACCTTAGCAGAATCGGCGTGGGGGCTGAACACGAAGAGGCCGACACCATGACACAGTCAACACAGCCATCTCCTGAGTTCCCTGAATTGGGGTGCACAGAGTGGAATCCGGAGAAAATTGCACACCACCAAACAACAGACGTGCAGACACGAAATATATATGCATGGATTCAGGAGGGGGTACGTCCTCCTAAGGAATCGGTGACACCGTTATCCCCCGTGGCTAAATATTATTACCAACGGGTCGAAGAATGCCAATTAATAAATAACGTTCCGTACATTAATGACCATTTGGTAGTTCCGGAAGGTTATCGAGAACTTATATGGATACACCTACACGATAATGCCGGACATCTGGCCGTGGAAAGGACTGTTGCCCACATCAAACTGAGATTCCACTGGATCGGGATTCGCGAGAGTGGCAAGGCATGGGTTGCCAAATGTATCCCGTGCCAAAGACGCATTGTTGGCCAACACCATATCGCACCATCTCAAATTAAGAGTGTTGGTGCACCGTGGGAGCGAGTGGCTATCGACGTGCTCGGACCCTTGAATACGATGAATAACGGAAATAAATACATCCTCGTATTACAAGATTATTTTACGAAGTGGGTAGAAGCATTTGCTTTGCCGGACCAAGTGGCATACACCGTAGTGGAGGTCTTGGCTAGCAATGTGTTCTGCCGCTTTGGTATGCCTTATGAGTTGCACTCCGTTCAAGGAAGTAATTTTGAGAGCCGGCTCATATCAGAGCTTTGCAAATTATTCCATATCGTCAAAACAAGAACAACTCCATACCACCTCCGGAGCGATGGGATGGTAGAGAGATTCAACAGAACGCGTGCGGAGATGCTTACCATGGAAACACGCCTTGATTGTAGAGATTGGGACCTATGGCTGCCATATGCGCTCATGGCTTACCGCACTTTGGAACATTCCAGCATGGCCTACACCCCTGCTCGGTTAATGTTGGGCCGTGAATTAGCCTTACCCCTGGACCTGTCCTCACCATCTCTCTATGTCGAACACTTGCGGCAAAGGATAGAACAAGTGCATGAGTTAGTGAGAGAAACCCTATCCACTGCACACCTGTGGCAAAAGACATGGCACGACCGGAGGGTACATGGAGATCCATATGAAGCTTGAAGAATGGTGTGGGTACACGATTCACGACAGTCTGCAAACGTGCCAAGTAAACTGAGTTACCAGTGGAAAGGCCTTTATGTGGTAGTAGGTAAGACGTCGGACATGACCTACCGCATCCGTGCTTCGGATGGCCTGACCTCAGTCATCCACTTCGATTGACTTAAACCTTGTGTCATTGACGACCCAGCACCAGAGCTCGGACTGGGCGTTTCTCATGACACCCGTACCCAGACAGAAATTTCTACGGAAATTAGTATTCCCATGGTTAGTGCAGAGCACCGCGGTGCTATTTCAGCCCCAGTTCTACCCAGCCAGAACGTGGGCGAACAAGCGGCTAACGCTGACGACGATGACGAGATATGTACTCACCCGTTCCCTCCTCAGCGCGAGTCTACTAGATCTGGGAAGTCGTATCTGAAGAATTTTGTGTTTGTTTTGTCCATGGGACCGGATGGGAAAGTTGTGCCTCCGAGCTCTTCCCATTCCCACCCACTTCATGCCATGCCGCCCCCCCCCCCCATAGAGTTACCACAAGTGGAAGCTGAGGTTGACACAAGCCATGCTTCCTGTGGGGTGGAACATGTGATGAATAGCATGGAAGTGAAAGGCTGGACGAAGCCTTGGCGTGTCTAGAACCGCAGACCCATACAATAACGTATACACGACCAATTCCCGAATTCACGAAACCACAATCCGCCCAAGGGACACCCTCTCCAATAGTCCCACCACCGTAATCACTCCAATTCGCGTCCCTTATTTACACACCAAGTTTGGACATCACCAGCCAGTCCATTTCACACTCCACTCATCATCTGTTGACCGTCAATCTTCAGGTGTGAGAGAGACTACTGTAACAGAGAGGTGGCATCCCGTACCGCACCGACCACCATTACCCCCCCCCCCACCCCAAGGTGGGCAGGGAAGCAGCCTGTTCAGCAGACTCTCGGATCGAATTTTCCTGGACACCAACCGTTGTGTAACGGGAGATGACCACATTCCCCTATCCAAAGGCGGCCATTACAGAGTGAAATACCCTCAGTGTTCGATAAAGTTGACATCCACGCCACCTCTCCCTCCCACCTCCCACACCCGGCGGCCATAAACATGTCACCTTCAGCACAGCGCAAGTACCATCCACAGAACACCAGTCACGCATAACAGATTCAAATCGCCAACATGACAGAAACACAGACACTATTCACAATCTCCGAACGACGGCATTGTAAATCGTAAAAATTGTGGCACACATTTTTGCAAGTTGTACTGCAATTTAGCCATTATTAAAATGGTACAAATGTGTTTGGTCTAGGCTGGGACTGAGCTAGTTCTACCCATCGAGGAGAATGCTTGGCCAGCCCTCCTGCTCGGAAAACACAGCTATCTTGACGGAATCAGTAACGCTGATCTACCGCATGAATAGATCTGTTTAAACCACGCATAAAAATTACTTACAACTTTACTGTTAAATTTTCGGTTAAGGACACAACTGCTCTACCGTGCTACGAATCATTAGCGCATGGGCCGGTAAAGCGGCATAAAAAATCTGACAGTAAAATCACAGAGAGAATATCAAAAGTCTCTCCCGTGCATTCTAGTCTATAATCAACACGGGCTGAGAACTACCTATTACAGACACCTACCAAGACGCATGTTAAAGAACTCGCGCAAATACGGGACACTATAAAGATCTTGATCTAACATATATATTTGTATCTCTCGCCTCTGCAACAGACTTCACCTCAGCAACAGCATTTTGGCCGTCGCCATAGACAGCACACACGATTCCGATCAACCACGTGCTTTTTAGAGCCACTTGACATTTACTACTATTTCCAGTGGGTTGGATCAAACAAAAGAGCCGCCCAAAGATGCAACTACCACAGCCTGATGGAGGAGTGGCGAGGGTGAGTCCGGGAGATTACCGCTGACGTCACCTGGCTCCCACACACCCCATCAGACGCTCCAGCCTAAAATTCGAATAGGCAAGTTTTCAGAGTGCGCTTCCTCCTTTTATACTCTTTGTTGACGTCACAGGCGGCGGATGACCACACCTAAACAGATTTACCAACCTGGAAAACCGCCTCATGCTAATTAAAAGGTGAGGCACCGTAAGGACAGAGTAGTACCATGGTGATTGGAGGCTGTTAAATGTGCGAAATAAAGACAAGTGTAACGAGCCATTCTTCCTATAGTTACAAGTACTCCCCTTATACGGGAGGAATTAATCCTGTTACATCCAGGCCGAAAAGCATGGAAATATTCATATACGAATGACCGAATCACCTGTAAAACTTTTTAGGTGTGGTCATCTGCCGCCTGTGACGTCAACAAATAGTATAAAAGGAGGAAGCGCACTCTGAAACTTTGTCTTCCCGTCAAAACTCGACACCAGGGAAGAACATAGCATATGCTTCTTTCGTGTCGCAAACTAAATTCTGCTGTTTTTCTTCTTATTATATTATTATATTTGGCCTGGAAAGTAATAAACCATGAAGAGATAGGGCATTAGGTTTTGAATAAAGTTCCCGCAAATAACTACCATGCGGGAACGAGATGTCACGTCCTGAAGATCTAGCGTTGTCAGATTCCTCCGAATGGTGCCAGTTCCGAAGCGGTTCCTGTGTAACTCATTGTTAACTAGCGGAGAGCCATGTACCAGAACTTTCACTAGGAAATCTGATCGCACCCTTCATATTAATAAGGACCGTCTCTTCCAGTCTGCCTTCTGTGTGACGTGCCAGTAGCTATACACCGCTACTCGCTACGGGATCACTCACACGCTCCGTCATCATCATCGTGTGTTGGAAGTGACGTTAGTTCCTGGGGAAGAGAACGAGGATTGTGCCGTTCTAGCTGCTCAGTTCGAATCTCGGCTCCCGGTCAAGGTTCTCCCGACCGAGAAAATGGCCCGCATGCAAAACACCACACAGATATTCCATTGGACATCATCCTCCCGTGGCTACAGCAAGCAATGTACCGACAGCCAGACGTGAAATTCTGCCCGCAGTCACGTCTGGAAGTGTTACGCCAGTACCTATCACTTCATCCACACCGATCCTGAAGCAAAGTAGGAAGCAGAAATCTGCCATAAAATCCAGTACGGCAGCTCCCGCATCAGTTACTACCTAGTCAGCTACAGTTACCACACCCGCCACCGTAGAATCACAGACACTAGTAGCCAGTCAGCCAATCTCAGTGGTGATTACGACACCTGCGGAGATAAATATTTCCAGTTATCCGCAGTCTCCATCTCCACCTGAACTTATCATAGACGAAGGACCGGGACTATCACAGCCTGTGACAATCATAGTAACTCCGACCCATGTTATTCAGCATCTGCCTCCTTGCCTTTCTGACCCGCAATCAGGAAGGGAACCACACAGGAACGACCATACGTGGGAAAAATATGGATCGCCCACACCCAGGATATCTATCCCATACCTAACATTACTGCTAGTCATCTGCTAAAGTACGCTAAGCTCCGAAAGATGTTGTTTCCCGCCGTATCCGTTTCCGCACAACGTCTTCAGCCGACAGTAAAGCTCACCGCCATCACCATGACAACTACAGCGACCACCACGCCAGCTGCAACCGCCATCATCACGACAGCTACCGTCATCACAGCATCAGCGACATTGGCAACTACTAGTACCGCCGCTGCTACACGGACGGATATCTTGGAACCAGCAGTAACTGTGAGAGACATCATGGACGCCCATATTTCCGCCACCATCACTTCGGATGTTTCGGACAGTGCCAATAATGATAATGATAAACGCATTTCAGCAATGACAGTGCATCCACCGCGACCCAACACCGTCAGTCACGGGACCCAGACTCGATGGGGAAATGTCACTGCAGATGTGTAATCATGTGTAATTCAGCAGAAATGTTAATAGTCGATTTGTGGAAATGTGCTAATTATTACTTTAATCTTGAAATACTTTTCTTCTTATTATATATGTGAAATCAATTGAATCCCGATCCTAGGATGCAACGGTTATCACACACAGCCGCACACTTTAAGTGCCCAGTTGTGTCTCATACCAAATGAGCACTGCGGACTCTAATGTTGTAAGAACGTCATGTGCGAGTAAAGAATACAATCTCCCGCAGTGCAATAACGTCACACTCCCATCATGCAGTCTCAGTTTTTAAGTTATTATTATATATCTTATTTTTCTTATTCTTTTTCTTCTTGTCTTAGACGTCAGGACAAATATGGGGTCAGCGAGAGTTGCCCGTTGTGGACCCGATATTTTAGATATATATATATTATAATAATAATACTTGGAGATACGTGTTGTGTGCCCCTTTATTTACCCGGGGTACGCAAGTAATTCGGTGTGATTAATAAAAACATACCTCATAGGGGTATATAACATGGGTAATATTTATATACCTTACCCTTTTGTTATTATATTTATATATATATTTACAAAATTAAATTGTGGTACGTTGGAGCTTGGGTGTTCTTTGCGGAGATTATGATTATCCGCAATCAACAGGAACACCCATGTGAGCTATTGTTTAGGATCATATACTAAATAAAGTCATAGCACGCACCGTAATATTAATAATAAAAAGAACACAAACAAAAAGAAAGGTCCGGAAAAATAATTCCAGGTAAAAAATTGAAAAACTAAAAGTATGCCTCCCCTCCTCTTGGCACCCCTAGTTGCTCTGTCTCTTGAATACATGTCTATGCGTCTCTACTCCTTTCCGGCCACGCACCCACCTGGGAAGTCTATGATTCCTGCCTAGCGTACGCTCGTGCGTCGACCAGCCATGCGCGATCGTTTGCCATGGATGTCAAACCAGGAGGGGGTGGTGTAGTTTGGATCGACCGGTCGGCTAAAGGCCATACCAGCTAAGCTGGGTATGCGACGCCCGTCTAGGGTTCGTTTCCTGAACACGCCCCTCTGGGTAGAGCTATACGCGTGTATGGGCCTATGGGAGAGCGAGCGTGTAGAAAAACGACGTTGTTCATTAAAATGCATTAGGAATTCGCCGGGCTTTCCAAATCTGTAAACCATTTCCAAATAGGTTCAGAAATGGCTGAGTTATCCAGGAAAAATTCTCCTTGATTATCTTCAAAATATTGCCGTGACGTCATAACCACGTGGACGTAACGCGTCTAGAATGGTCTAGAACGTTCGACGACGCTATTATTAGCTGTGCGCTGATTGGCTGATGCTCTAATGATGATTGGATGAAGCCTGCGCCTGTGACGTCACAGAGAGTATAAAAGGAGAAGCGATCCAGTGATCGAGAGCATCCTCGGCCAGGTGCCAAATCGGTTGGAGCTGTACCAACTACTATCAAGTGCGATACACGTCTTCTTTCGCTATGTGTCAGGTTTTTATCCCGTAGCGTGCAGTTCTCCAACCCACCGCACTAAAACAATTTTGTAACTCCCCATCTGCGGGAGTAATTTGGAACTTTTGATAATTGTTCATGAATACTACATCTACAATCGGAACACAAATTTGCGGTGAGGCCTTTGCGGCCTGAGTATGTGAGTCTACAGATGTAACGGCAGGATGTTCTTTGATGGATGACTCGCCGGATCTGCTGGCCACGCCTAAAAGTGGTATTTCAATCGTTGCCGCACTTACATCATGTCGGTTCTTTTGACTTTCGACCGCAGCAAGTAAACTCTGCCAGGTGCATCTTCAGAGCTGGTTAACGTACCCAGCACCGTGAAGCTTTGTTTTGTATCTTCATTTGCCTATGACAAACCCCGGCTTATGACGGGTTGTTTACACCTTCCATCCACGCCATCGGTGTACAGGAACTTTCTTCACCACTTCCGGAGAACGCATCATCTCACGTCGACTACGGATTGTCGTGTCAACTTCAGTGACATGGTAGCCTAACTTAGGAATGACTACCAAGTATTCAAGTAACTATACTTCACCGTTTAATTATTTCTCCATATATACACCTGTGCAAAAGTTAAGCACCACCCTATTTTTACGCACATGCGAGGGTATATTAATGTGCTATGAAGAAAGCAATAGCATAAACATGTATGTACCCATCCATCTTAGTGCAAGAGGTAATAATGCAACTAGAGGAATGCTGATTATGATAGTGGGGAAACACTGTATGTTTTTGTTTGAACTTGAAAACGAGGCCTGAATATGGTTACGTTGACACAACTGACAACTATTGCCCTACAGTTGACACACGTGGCTAGATTGTCATTAATGGTGTCTGAAAACAAAGTTTAACATCTGTGCACGAGTTTGAGACTGTCATTATTAATACCAGGTATATCCACCTTGTGCCTGGATGACGGCCTGGACACGACGTCTCATGCTGGTCACCAACCGACTGATACGCCATTGTGGTATTCGTTGCCATTCAAGATGGAGTGCGTCTGTTAATTCCTGTATGTTCTGCACAGGAGGATCCCTCCTTCTCACAATGTTTCCCAGAATGTCCCAGATATGCTCAATAGGGTTCATGTCAGGGCTCCTTGCTGGCCATGGTAGGGTTTCGATGGCATTCTGGCGGAGGTATTCATGCACAGCTCTAGCACGATGTGGTCGGGCGTTGTCATCCATGAATAAAGGGTGGGTTCCAGGTGCATGATTTACAAAATGAGGGACCACAACTCTATCCAATATGGAATCTTGATATCTTTGTCCATTTAGTGTTCCAGGTACAGTCAACAGATCCAGCTTACAATCAAATGAGATGCACCCCCGTGGTAGTCTATTCAAAACCGTAAAGATCCATCCTCTTTGCCTGCTAGTACTATGGGACTGGCCCAGGGGATTGCTGAAGGCTCTATAATGCCTGCCCGCAACATGTCGTTCACTTGTTGATGTGTTTGTTTCCGGTGTCTATGGCGTGTCGCACGAGATGAGTTTCTCCCAGATCGATGTCTCCAGCCGAGAAACTTTCACGATACTTATACAATAATTTCCATATGTCACGTATTTGAGATTGCACCAATCCAACTGTGGCGAACAAATATATGTCATGCAGATGTTCTGGTAAATCATCCGAAGTTGTTGATGGTGTAGGTGCTGTAGCTGGTGACTCCAGTGATATCACATCCACCAGATGGCCACAACGAACTCCTGTTTCCGTTGTACCCTTGAATACCCTGAACGGTATATGATCCGTATTGGTGGCATCCACGATCATTCGGGGACTGGCGCATTGTGAGGCAATTAAATAGTCAGGGTCGTGTTCCAGCCTAGCTATGTGTGTGTTGTTTCCTAACTTTGGTGTGGTGGCCCATAAGATGTTCTCCTGTCCCGGCTCAACTGTGGCTGTAGATGCCAAAATCACTGCACAAGTAACGTACAGTGCTGATTCCAGTCTAAGGGGTATGCGTCGGCTGTGCATGTCTAGTTCGTGTTGTCTGCAGTGTATGATGGCTTCGCCGGTACTGAGCAAATCAGAACCATGCAGGGCCTCATTTTGAATAGAGGCAATGATAACTCGCTGTATGAATTGCATCTCCTCTATCTCTTTTACGAGGTTTACTGTACCAGCTACAGGAACATCGGCTCCGGTAGCTGTTTGCAAAAATATGTGTGTATGCCTAAGGGGTGGCTTATTATGAGGTGTGATGCTCTCATATACGCTCTCGTTGAAGATGGTGATGGAAGCTCTAGTGCCAACGGTGGCACTGGTGGAAACGCCACTAAGCAGACAAGCACACTTATGCATTACTTTGTGGTGTGCCTGTGGAAGAGTTTCCAATGATACTGCCTGCAGGATTGTTTTTCGTGGAGTATCATCCTGTAAATAGTCTGTCTGTTTCCGGATAGCTTCCGTGAGTGCAATTGGCGGCTGAGCGAGGAAGGGGCCAACCCGTCGTTGATGCTGCTGTGATTGCTTAGGCGATGCCGGAGCTGGGGGCAGCAATGGTGGTGGTGTTGATGCTGTTTCAGTGTACTGTGAGTTCGTGTATACAGCAGTCTGGACAGGATTAGTGTGGTCACGGATAAGTCCACCTGTGTTAGCCACTTGTTGCACTAAATCATGGGATGTTTGGTTGATGCACACAAGCAGCAATGATGGCATTGTGGTTTGCCGTTCCTTGTGCGATGCTTCTTCTTGCGGATCCATGATGCCGAATGCTTGCTGCAGTCTGTGTCGCTATTGGTGCTGTTGGATGGAGTAGTCGATCCAGTCAGGACGTGTGAATTGCAAACCACCAAGGAGTACCAGGTGTTAAGTGATTTGACGGTGGGCAGTGGTGCTTGTATATACGCTGTTTCAGTGAAGGTGCCAGAACCAGCCACAGCCGTGGAGATATGGAGATTGTGGGGTCACAACCTCCAGTAGAAGATGTCCGTGCCGTGGATGCAGTGTGCATCGTTGGTCCCAACATATGTGAAGCCGTATGTGAGTGCGTACTGTCGTGGAAGAGTGATTTGTTATGTTGGCCACCTGACGTTTTTGTCTGGAGACAACAGTTGATCTAGGTTGTGAGAGTGGGCACTGAAGTAGCTTTGTGCTCATTCTAGTTTACGGGTCTCAGGCTGTGGTGTACGTCAGTCAGTGGTAGGAGTTGCAGACAGAGGGGGATTTGAGCATCGCTCCTTCCAGTGGCCCGGGTGACCACATCCAAAACATGTGTTTGGTGGCTGTGTAGACGTTTTCATATTTGTTGTTGGGCGTGTTGTTGATTGTGTTGCAACCGTGGTGCTGAGTGTGGTGACTAAGTTCGTGAGTGCTCTTCTAACCTATCCTGCCTGTTCTGAGGAGTGTTGTTATTGTGCTGGTTCCCACGTCCTGCAGCATTGCTGTGGCCTCCACGATGGGATTGGCCACGCCCTCTTCATTTAGACGTATGATTTCGACTGGTGGGTTGTTCTGATTGTGCGTGCAGGTCGCATGCTGACGTTGATGCTGGTGCAGTTGGTTTGTCGGTGGTGATTAGTAGGTTGGCATCTTTCACTTCATTTATCGGATGCAATTGATGGCAATTTATTTTCTCCCATTCCAAGAAATTCTCAATCCGAAGCACAGTTGCCATTAATGATTGAAGGCTACCATGTTCTATGAGGAATAATTTTGTCCTTGCGGGTGGGTTCTCTGCCTAACGCGTCGATGAAGGTGTCCAGATGCAGATGTGTAACTGCCTCGTGATTTGTGCTGGGGTAGGCGCGAGTACCTAGTCGCCGAATACGACTAGCCAACTCTGGTAATGTCAACCCAGCTCGTCTACACAAGTTCTTGAGCTGTAGATGACTCGGTTCACTAAGGGCCATGCCCCCGACTCTCTCCAACAATGCGCTTCCAGTTCAATGTATGTTGGCGTGTAGTCTGATCCCAAATCTGCCAGGACATGGAATGCTTTTCCTGACAGTTTTGCGGCCAGATATTCTCGCATTTGTTGATCTGTCCACCGCTTTGTACAACTAATTATTTGAAATTGACACTTATGATTAGCCCAATCATTCTCCCTGCTAAATTCAGGAGTGTGAATGATCCGGTTATGGCCATGATATGGCATTATAGGCGCGAATCCTGGTGGTGGTGCTGGGAAGAATGGCATGAACACAGATGCTGGTCTGCATGTTGCTAGTGGTGTTGGTGGTAATTCCCTATGATGTTACCCCTGATGCCGTGTCCGCGATGGTAAATCCAGATGATAGTGTTGAGGATGATATGTAGGTGCCACCGAATACAGTCCTGATGCGAGTCAATAGACGGGTGTTGGTCCAAAGACTGGTGGAGGCATGCTGTGTAGAAGAGGTGGACGTTCTATCGGCTGTTGTGGCGGGTGTTGCTCGTACGGAGGTGGGCCAGGAGACTGATGTGGGTGTTGCGTGCTGTGCAATGTTGTTCTTGTGGCATATTGTTAAAAGGGAGGTGCCGCATCTCCCGGCTCATATCGCGGTACAAAAGGGTAGTACGGTGATGATGTAGATGCAGGACATGGTGCATGAGGTGCCAGCCATTGGTCACCCTGTGATGACGCTGGTGAACATAATGACTGTGAAGTAATAGTTTGCCCCCGTAGGGTCTGGGCAACGGTCGACCGTGACCTAGTGTAGATGTTGTGTGCCTATCGCAGATATCCGACAATGTGATGTATCGAGTACCCGCCTGCGATGCATCGCCGAATGTACCCTCGCTGATCGGCGAATACTCGTTTGCTAACGGTGCTGGTTGTTGCGCACCGGGGAAATTTCTAGTTTAGTCGGTGAGCACACGTGCAGTCCTTCCGTCATATGAAATTACTTCCATGTCTAGGGAGTGCTGATTGTCTGATGAAGGAGACTGAAGCGTGTGCATGTTGAGGGTTGGCGCGGATTCGCTTCTCGTTCGAGCTCCACATCGGGCGCCACTTGTAGCTTGTGGGGGGATGAACTGGTCCACCATGATGCTCTGCTCCATTGCACTGCACGCACAGGGATGGTTAGCTGCGGTTCTCTTGGTTGCGGATCTTGTATCCCAACTCTCCGGAAGGTACAAAGACAGGCTTCTGGAGCCGGTGGAACGATAACGTTCCAGTGGGGGCCTTGCGGCCATTGCCACCGAGATTGAACCGCACAGTCTCATCCCAACTGTTGGTGTCACTGGTATCACGGTCCATAAACTAATTTAAAAGTCCGGATATAGTAATAATTAACTGCACACACACTCGTACGCGGTTGCATGTACATGAGCAAGATTATACAGTGCATAGAACCAATGGGTGTCTTGTCTCCATTGGCTCGCTGGAGGTACCTCACCGATTCGTAAATCCAGCGAGGTATCCCCGTAAGGGATCATCCTAACGAGGCTACTTAAACAGTTTAATATAAACCAATTATAACCCTAACACACACACAATAATATTGTTGTGAGAGGAAAGTGCCTCGCACAGGCCTCCGTCACAGGAAAATGCCTTCAACGCCGACGTGGAGAAAAAGAGCTGGCAAAAAGGGTCACTCTTTTGTTCAAACAAAAAGTTATGTGCAGTTGGTCTATCCTAGTGATATTATAATTAATGTGATGCACACTGGTGTATGTGAAGATGGGTCGGATGACTTCCGAAGAATTCATAGGTCACCATCTTATGTAGGTCCAAAGATACTGCCTTGGTAATTGCCGCTTTTAGTTATGCAGGCTTCTGCTAAATTCTAACCTAGCATTTAGTTGTTAGATATGTTTCCAAGCTTTGGCTGCAAGTGGCAGGGATTCCTACATATCTATTTTGACACATATTTCCAACTGGCGAAGATGACCGGCTTCCCGAAGGTCCGCATGACATCTTCCTCAGAAAGACAGCATGCGGACATGTTACGGAGTGACAGCTTCCGAATCATATGACGTTCCGGTCACGCATCGCACCGAAATCACATATAACATCACTAGAACAATGTACAGTTCGCATAAGCAATTTTAGGAAGTGCAATGGTATTTTTTTGCTGGGAGTAAGATATCCATCCCTAGGGACCTTCCTGTGATGGTGTGGTGGGCTCTAAGACCAAACCCAGTCAACATACAGAGTTGAAACGGAGATCTGCATCTCGTCCATTACCCGTGCGTTATGGAACTAACATTTTACCTGTCAGCATGGTTATGTTCCAGAATGCCAAGTGATGCACTGCAGGCTGGAGTTGCACAATATAATTTCTTTTCACAGTGCTTCCTACCTTGGCAGGTGTATCTAAACTAACTGGTATCCTAAGATACAGGGGGGGGGGGGGGGTGGGTGTATGCGAAATCGAAACTTTAGTTTTCACCGCTCGGAAATCCTGATAGTTTCCAAGAGTCGGATCCTGCCAATGTGTCGATTGGGAGACCAGCCAATTAGTATAAAGCCTTGCAGCTGGAGGAGTGTAGAAAGAGACAATCCCTCATCATCACTAAGAGGCCCTAATGTAGTTGGCCAATTTATATCATCTAGCAGGTGTGCGGTGTTACATATCCACACCAGCCGGAAAAGAGGCCTACACAATGTGTCTCTTACATAGAGATTGTTCCTAACTACTGTAAACCTATCCTATCGCCCTAGAATAGCCAGGTTTAGTCGGGCACACGTCACACTCGAGCAATGTGAACATGATCAGTGACGTCAGTGTAAAATAGATGCTGGGAGAAATAGTGATACAGGTATAAGTGTCCTGTATAACATAGACTAGCGTACTGCATCCTAGAGTTTTTATATAAACAAAACAAAATAACTAGGATGGCTACTTGCCATATACATAACTAACTAGTACAGTGCTAACAGTATATTAGTTCATAGGACCGTGTGGTCCTTGTTAGTTGTAAGCACGCAGAAATAAAGATAATATGTACAGTATGAAACAGAACATATACAAATGACCGGGAAGGTACCTATTAGTCATCAGTACCTATTATGGAATTAATAACTAACACAATAGCATAGTTGCTTGAGTACATATTGGTCATCGGTACCATAAGAGTTTTTAAATCACTGTAGTTGATGCGCTACAGATGAGTAGCATGAGGTGGCACGATTCCGAAGTTGCTGGGAAGATTTCCGCAGCCAGACTTTTGATGCGGCGTACTCTCAAGACGGTGAAGAAGAACATCTGTAGAGAGATGTCCATTAGATAGTCAGAATAACTAATACATGAATTTACACAGTAAATTATAAAGTGTCCATCCGGCGACTGTAGTTTGAAAGTTGCCCATAACAAAGAGGGCTACAGTGGTAATTAAATGTTGCGTGTACATATCTGGGAACACAGTGCGAGATACATCGCATAGCTCTTGTGGTGTACCGGGCAGAGTCCCACGAGACTGTGACCTAAAAGTTAATTAAACACACGACATGCCGTGTGGAAGTTCGATACCACTTTTCAGCGTGGTCCGGAAGATCCGACGGGTTATCCACCAAGAATCACCGTGGCTCTACATCCTGTAGAATTTACATTGGGGACAAAAGGCCCATCCGCAGGAAAGCTCCTCTGTGAGTTGTTTTGGATAGCGAGACCTTTTATTTATTTTGTTGCGCTCGAATGGCAGTCCGGTGGCTTACAAAAAAGTGTTGTTGCGGATATATTGTTGCTCACAGCTGCAGGAGATCTGAATTCCGATAGGCACTGCTGCAGTGTCGGATACCGCAGCCAGTAAGCCCACGTCTCGCGCTGCGCTGGTCTAGCAACCTTGCTGTCGGCTGTTTCTCGCCGAAGTGCTCCCGAGCCTGGATTTTTCGCTCCTTTTATACTACTCGTGACGTCAGAGTTAGGATGCCCCAGCTAATCAGCGGGCGAGCAGTCCCCAATCGGCGTGCAGCTAGAAAGAGTGACGTAGCGATCACGCGACCAGCGCATTCCCCATTCACTTAATTCATACACGAGATTACGACGTTCACGCGCTATTTTGAACATAATCCAGTGAGCCAGTTAACGATAACTCGGCCATTTCTTGTCTGATTTTAAAAGGTTAAATAGTTTTGAAATCCTCGTTTCATTCTGGTCTTCATCACTACCAGGAATCACGAGAATGGAGTGATTTGAAGAACTTATAAGTACCAACTCGGTACACGATAAGTATACATACTCTAACAATACTGACACGTGTTGTCAGGGAAGCTCTGACGAGTTCTTACGGACTTAGCCATTTCAAAGAAACCTCTCTCATAGGGCGTTATACACGCGTGCTATCCTACCCAGGGTGGGGGGGGGGCCGTGCTTGGAACGTACCCGGAGCGGTCGTGTCGATCCCAGCCTAGCTGGGACGGTTCGTAACCGTCCGGCCATTCCGCGCTACACCAGCAATACGTTTGAGGCAATTAACGACTATGTTTGTGATTGGCTGGCTGGTCGTTTCGGCAAGGAAAAAATAATCGTTGCGAACTTTGGTTATACGCTGCTGATGTCGCGCCGACGTATTTGTGTCGCATCGCGCATATATGTATTGCTCATTGCAGATTTATGCTGAGCGATACAGTACAGGTGAGGCCACGTCTTGTCGGGCTGTGTGGCATCGGATATGTGAGGCATACAGTAAGCCGTAACCGTGTTCCACTCATAGAAGCCAAACATCTCTTCAGCAGTGCTCTTGAAAAATATCCATTTACAGACTAAATGAAGATTATTATTTTGTAATGTACCACTGGAATAACTGGCTCGATAACAGAGCCAGCCATTCCAGTTGTAAGTTTTCAAACACAGTCTTCTCTTGGTCTGCAAATGGACATTTTATATGAGAAAATTGAAATATTCTTGAACAAATTCGAAGGTTGAAGGGTTAACACAAGCCTGGCTCTATCCGCTAATATGCTAATGCTGCCTGGATTATGAAACTCGGTAATTATGCCTACAGCTGTCCCCTGTATTAACATATTCTGAATTGATCGGCATGATGATGGTTATCTTCCAAAATATTACAATACAGCCAAGATATATCCTAATATGTTTCCCAAAAAATCCCAAACAATACAACACGTCCTGTCGAGTATCGTGCACATAATGACACTTTCCTGTGTTAGCTATCCCACCCATACCACGCTCCCCGACTATCAATTTCCAGAAAAAAAGTATACAGGTACGTTGTTGAATATTTTGAAACTAATTTGACAGGATGCTGCCGCTGCCTATGGCAGCGACAGCGGCCAGTCAAATTAGTTTCAAAATAGTCAACAGTAAATTATTAAATAGTAAAAACGTACATTTCGTACAACTTCGTTTAGTCTGTCACCACGTATGCGTTCGTGACGTACGTATCTACGTCATTCATAACGTTAGTGGTTATGATGGGGCCAGCCTATACATCAGTTAATTGATTGTTACGTCATATGATGGATGGATAAACATTACTGCCATCCAATTCAATTATATTCAAAATAATCAACATAATCTTCGCACGTCGTGTTAAAAATTGTACTAACTAGCATGTTTTAGTGAATTTATTTTGGAAACATGGTATCTTATTTACGAGCTCTACTGTACTATTAATCTATAGTTATCGATGAAAATGTATATTCCGGTGTGTACTATGTGATTTCGTGACCTCGATGTTTAACCTTTTGAACTCAATCCAAATAGTTGACTACCCATTCACAATATGAATGTATGTGCGTGATGCGGTGATTATAGCTTATAGGACACAGTGCATATGCGTTTGGCAGACAAACAGACATACATACATACAGACGGACAGACAGGCGGAGAGACGGATGGACGGCCGGTTGGCCGGACGGGTGCGCGGCAGGCAGGCGGATAGGCAGGCAGGCATGTAGGAGGGCAGCCACCACCAACCACAATATCATCACAACGATTGGCGGCGTAAGTAATAAGAAGATCACGAGCAAGCTTTTATGAACCGTTCCGGATCTAAAGACGCTTCATAGTGGTGTAATAGACACGCTGCCATAGCTGGCCAATTTCCGTAATATGATTCTAGCTCTCGGGAAGCAACCGGGCTACCAAACCACTACGGGCAGATTTAATGTGCTGTTAAGCGATTTTCTGATTAAACGTCATCCCTCTCAAGGCTTTTGCAGAACAGATGAATTGATGTCAATCAACTCAAATGGAGAAAAAAATGTCATTTCCACGCCGTTCCTCCACTACGACCCTTAAGACTGCGGTTCAAAATATGCATACAAATTGCGTCTTTAAAGGCGCACTTTGGATTGAGTCACAATGTTACCATAAAACACATTGGCGCCCCAAGGAGATAATCACCGACGGAGAGATTGCAAATTATATACGCTAAACAGTTCACCATCAAAGTGACGATGGTTATGTTTGGGTAGTCGAAACTAACTTAAGCAACGTTTCATTTATGCTATCTCTCTCATTGTCTAGTAAGCTGAGAGTAGGCCCATTTGTAAATTTGTTCTAAAAGTTAATTTGTCTTTGCCATCGTGTTTTCAGACAATTCTGTAATTGTATGTAGTCCTGCCTCGCCTCTGGATTCACTATTCTTGTCATAAGCTTTACGCGCGGTCAATGTTCTCGTTGGAGCCTCTGTCCGCCACACCCATGTTCATTCATTTATTCATTCGTCCGCTCGTTCGTTCGTTCGCTCTCATTCACCTGTTGGTTCATTTGTTGGTTCGTTCGTTGGTTGATGCGTTCCTTCATTCATTCATTAAATCATGTGTGCGTTCGTTCGTTCGTTAGCTTGTCTGTTCATTCGTTCGTTCGTGCGTTCGTTCGTTCGTCCGTTCGATTCGTTCGTTTATTCATTCGTGTGCTCGTTAGGTTCGTTCCCTCGTTCCTTCGTTCGCTTAGTTGTTCCATACTCTGTGCATTCGTGCATTCCTTCATTCCCCTATTCGTCCGTTTGCTCTTTCATGTCTGTATTCGCTTGCTCATTCATTCATTCATTCATTCATTCATTCATTAATGCATCCATTCGCTCGTTTGCTCTTTCGTTCGTTCGTTCGTGTGTTCGTTCGTTCCTTTGTGTATGTGCTCCTCTGTTCGCCCATTCATTCATTCACTTGTTCCTTCGTGTGTTCCGTTGAGCGTTCGTTCGTGTGTTCTGGCATTCATTCAGTACTGCATTCATTCGTTCGTTTGTTATTTCATTCGTGCGTCCGTTCATTCTATCAGTCATTCGTGCAGTCGTTCTTTCGTCCTGTTGTTCTTTCGTTCATTCACACATTCCTTAATATTAATTTATTTACGTATTTATTTGCATTATTTTCTTATGAGACACTTAAGTAAACCTTACCGCTATCTTGGCACATGGACGGATATATGAGAACTAGTAATCCAACTAAGGGAGATGATAAGAGCAGCCAACAGTCACACATTGAGAGGCGGTCTGAAATAATAAACGCAAACACAATGTACAGAAACACACCAGGGCGCCAATAATATCAAGCACATAGGACTGCGGACACAGTGCCATTTTGTATGTCATTGCCGTCATCAACGTCCTGACGCTACATGTATTTATTCTAGATGTTGTTGGTGGTGGCGGCGGTGGTGGTGGTGGTGACGGCGGTGGAGGTGGTGGTGGTGGTGGTGGTGTTGGTGGTGGTGGTGACTGGTGGTGGCGGTGGTGGTGGTAGTTGTGGTGGTGGTGGTGGTGGTGGTGGTGGTGGTGGTGGTGGTGGTGGTCGGGATGATGTTGATATTAATGTTGATAATATTGTCGTTGATGATGTTGATGCTGTCCTTGTTGTTGTTGTTGTTGTCGTTGTTGTTGTTGTTGTTGTTGTTGTTGTTGCTGCTGTTATTGTTGTTGTTGATGCTGTTGTTGTTGTTGCTGTTGGTGGTGGTGGTGGTGGCGGTTACGGTTCCGGTTGCGGTGGCGATGGCGGTGCCGGTAGTTCCGGTAGCGGCGGTGGTAGTGGTGGAGGTGGCGGTTGCGGCGGCAGTGGCAGTAGTAGTGGTGGTGGCGGTGGTGGCGGTGGTGGCGGTGGTGATGTTGATCTTAATGTCGATATGATTGTTGTGACGCTATTGATGTTGTTGTTGTTGCTGGTGACGGGGGTGACTCGCCAAATGATCTCTCTCACAATTCACATTTCCAGATTATCCATCCATCATCCGACCTCGTATGATGTCATACTCAGATCAACGCGTGTATGATGCCGTCACAATCACTGTGTCACAGGGGGTTCCATATAGACTGTCATCAAATCTCAAAGAGTCCGACACGGTGTATAAATTGCATGTCTGTAATTCTTTCCTATTTAATAAACATGCTGTTGCATATTTTTAAACGAATTTGACGGGGCGCTGTTGCTGCCTTAGGCAGCAACAGCAGCCAGACAAATTTCTTTCAAAATATTCAACAGCTTGCCTGTGTAGTTTTTTTTGGAAATTGTTAGTCAGGGTGCTCAGCGATCGAGCGATCCCAACACGAGCAACGTGTGAGTGGAGCTTAGCTAGAGATGGGCGGGGCATAGCTAAAACCGGAAAGGTCCACTGTCATAAGGCATACGCTCACAAGCCATTGAGCAGTCTTGAGAAACAACACACTATCATTAAAACTGGTATTATTGCTAGAAATGCTAATCACATCATTGTCTTCTGCTCAGTATGTGGAATACGTTTAGCTAGGTATTTATTCATAATCCGGTCTCTACTTAAACGGTTTTCGGAATCTATATATATTGCCATCTGCACCATACACTTAAACACGCTCAACCCGCCACGACCGGGTTCGCCATGCTATGCCTGTCTTGAGCTACCCTCCACCAACACTTCGCCCGTATTGGGATCGATCGATCCCTGAACTCCCCGGTTATCAATTTCAATAAATCTATACAGGTAAGCTGTTCAATGGTTTGAACCCAATTTGACTGGGTGTTGTTGCTGTCAAATTAGTTACGAAATATTCAACAGCATGTATATTAAATAGTAAAGACACACACGTCATACACCAACGCTTAGCCCGTCATCAATTAAGTGACGAACTTAGCTACGAACCGAAGCTTACCTGTGTGCAATGTGCATAGCTGCAGATTGTTCTAGGAGAAATGTGACTGTGACACATTTCGTCTCCAGTTTATAATTTCAGGCCGGCTGCCAGCGAACAACAAATGCCATCTATTTGCCTTGACCCGACTGGTTGCAGAGCCGAATTAAGACAAGGGCTAGCTGAGCTGCATCCCAGCCCCCACCCACTCCGCCCCGTCTTACCAACACCCACCACCACCACCACCCACCCCCGCACTCACACACACGTACAAACAAATAATAAGTGGCCCCCCAAAAAGGCAACTATCGGAAGCTGCTCCTGCCTTAAGGAGCATTTTATACGTACTTAGCGAATGTATTATATTTGGTAGTAGTAGTAGTAGTAGTAGTAGTAGTAGTAGTAGTAGTGGTAGTAGTAGTAGCAGCAGTAGTAGTAGCACTAGTAGTAGTAGTAGTAGTAGTAGTAGTAGTAGTAGTAGTAGTGGTAGTAGTAGTAGTAGTAGTAGTAGTAGTAGTAGTAGTAGTAGTAGTAGTAGTAGTAGTAGTAGTAGTAGTTGTAGTAGTAGTAGTAGTAGCAGTAGCAGCAGCAGCAGCCGCAGCAGCCTCAACGGCCACAGCAGCTGCGGTCGTAGTCGTAGTCATAACAGCAGTAGCAGTAGCAACAACATTATATCCTTGACTCAGTGATGTGCAACTAAAAACTAAGACACAGTCATAATTAGTTTATTTATCGGCATAATGCAATCTGCCTCAATGAGATATTTGTGCGCCTCCTCGGCAATCCTGAAACTGCCTAAATCAGCATAAATATATCTTTGCATTCAAATGATGCCAAGGGGCATGCCCCAACTAACGTCACCTAAAACTATATATGTACATGCCTTAGGTATCCTGGTCGCTGATGATAACACTAAGGCGTCCAGTGTCCTGCACATTTGAAAATATTGTCCACACGCCTGGTCATAGTATCTAGGTGGGTTGTGTGTTCATTCTCTTATGGCAAAAAAACATCTATGTTTACATCGGTCGCGAAGGGAGGCACCTATCAGGAGCGCGTTTTAATCTTTACATTGTGTTCTCCTTCATTTTTCAGAATATCATCGACATGTTCCAAGAGGAGGGCACCGGACTAGAACTTGTATTTTGAAATGTGACTGGAATCAGACCGTTAATACTAATCCTCATCTATGGTGGCATTGGGCAAATTAGCACAGCAGCTATCAATGTTCAGGTGAAGAGATGCAATCAAACATGACGTCTGCATCTGCATTCACACAATAGATGTGGCCGACCTGCCACTCAAGTAGATGATGTCATAATCAATTATGTCATATGTAGGCTGAGATCCCAATCACAATTGGTAGGAAAGCTCCGTCATGAAGCTGAAAGAACCCATCACTTGTACGAATTGTGTGTATTTGATGGAATAACTATTTAATACACATTCTATTGACAATGTCGAATCCAATTTGACTGGGCGCTGTTGCACAAATTGGTTTCAAAATATTCAACTTTTTTCCTTGATTTTGGGATTTGGGGAATTTAGGGTTCGAGCCATCCCAATCCAGACAGTGTATTGGTGGAGCGTAGCTAGACATGAGCGGGGCATATCTAGAGATTCCTGTATTGCTAACAGTAATGCTATTCTGGATGAACACGTGCAATACGCTCTGCGCTCATAATATGTGCGAGTCAGAGCTAAATATATGATGTCAGAAAGACAACACATACAGCAGCATGTGTGCGTTATCAGGAAAAGGCTGCTGAACAGTTAACACACGTGCAATATGTACGCGAATGAATCACATGCACGTGCAGGTGATATCTCTACCTGATGTTACCCTAGCCCAAATTATCGTGTGTGCCACAACGACTAAGCGCGCAGAACGCAGAACCACATGTCAGCTGATATGATCTTTGAAGCCACAAGAATAAACATCCAATGCAGATGCAGCTTAGATGATGTATCATCTATACACACAGCAGTTATTTGCAATGATGCCATGGACACTGATCCAGTATCGCGGTGGACAGCGCAGCCGTGCATCTGCAGTTACAATACTCAACGGAAAACACAACTTGGACATTCTCCTACAATTCCATACTCACCTATATTGTATTATGGTGTCTATATAGTTATATACAACTGTACGAAAGATGAACAGAAATCGGCCACTGCCAGGATATTCATATAGCCTGTAGCTGGCCAACATAATTCCCAGCTGTTATATTACGGTTAGTTATCTAATACCGTTTTTCTTTCACTGCCTCCATTCTAAACATGTGTCAAGCATACTGGTATCTATATAGAAACAGGCATCACCACACCACACTGATTAATCAATCAATGTAACTCCTGGCAGAGTAATTCGCACGGGCGCCGCTAATGGAAACACGCATGAGGTTAAGATGTGAGTCAAAGTCCGTTACACTACATTTTGCTGCAATTGCTATGCAACCCTTGTCTCTGCTAGACGCACTACTGTGATTCTGGACATAACAAAACGATACATGTAATCTGCCTTCTCGTGCAGCAGCAATGAGTTGATATGAGTTTCTTACTTCATGTCATTAGGCCTGACAGAAATAGAGATTGGAATTCCCAGCTGAAATCAATTATACAAGAATGTAATGGACTTACATTGTGGAAATGTATCAATCACTGCATTCTTGATCAAACTTATCTCAACAAGAATGGTACCACCAGATGTATAATTTCCTATACAAAGTGAAAATAATAAACATTCACGTAATGTTGCAGTTGATAATGGTAGCGAATGGAGGGATCAATGGACCTATCCATTGTAAGCTATGCCCATCCCTTCTCTAGCTAAGCTCCACCCACACGTCGATCGTGATGGGATCGAATTATCTCTGACTATACATTTCCAGAAAAATAACAGATTAACTGTTGATTATTTTGAAACTAATTTGACTTGGCGCTGTTGCTGCCTATGGCAGCAACAACGCACAGTCAAATCAGTATAGGCAGCGACAGCGCAGTGGAATTAGTTTCAAAATATGCAACAGCATGTTTAGTAAATAGTAGAGACATACAATTTGTGCAACGTGTCCTATCCATTGTAAGGTATGCCCATACCTTCTCTAGAAAAGCTCCACCCACGCGTCGATCGTGATGGGATCGAATTATCTCTGACTATACATTTCCAGAAAAATAACAGATTAACTGTTGATTATTTTGAAACTAATTTGACTTGGCACTGTTGCTGCCTATGGCAGCAACAACGCACAGTCAAATCAGTATAGGCAGCGACAGCGCAGTGGAATTAGTTTCAAAATATGCAACAGCATGTTTAGTAAATAGTAGAGACATACAATTTGGGCAACGTGTCGGACAATTAAGAGTTAAAGACGGGCCGTATAGAATCATATGTAATGACTATGACGTCATCTTGCACGCCGCTTAGCTGATTATGAGGTCATATGACGTCATAACTCTAGAAAGGTACATTGCGAGCTTAGCGCCTCTCATTTCTACGAGTGCTGACATCGGTTCATATACTTTGAATCATGAATTCACAGAATCACAATTTCACAGTAATTATAGAGGTAAGCTGTTGCATACTTTGAAGCTAATTTGAGTGTGAGGGTGGGGTGCTGTTACTGCCTATGGCATATATAATATGCATTGCATAGTAAAGATATGTAAGACAAAAGACAATCATATTTAGCGTAGAAAATTCTAAGTCATGGCCATATCACAAAGGTAAGATTATGGTCAAAATGTGCACGGCCAGAGTATTAAATTGAAATCCAGGTCATATACTCATCCACGGAAAAAGGTACAACGGTGTTATTTATACCAATATAAATTACCCATCCTACTGTATTGTCATATGCCTAGCATAGAACATTGATATCTGGTCGCATCCATGCCAGAGTTGGTGGTCATATTAATCTGACTCAATTTTAGATATGCTCCACCCACGCTTTGCCCGTGTCGGGATCAATCTATCGCTGAACTCCCTGATAATCAATTTACAAAGAAAATAATATAAGGTAAGCCGTTGAATATGTTGACACTAATTTTTATTTGAATGCTAATCCTGCAGCAGCAGCGGCCATATAAATTAGTTTCAAAATATCCAATAGTATGTTTATTAAATAGTAAAGACATGCACTACTTACAACAACAATATTTTGAAACTGATTTGACTAGGAGGCGTTGCTTCCTATGGCGTTCCTGACAAACTTAACTACGCCATTCATGCCGTAATTGATTATGACGTCATCCGACACATTATGTTCTTGATTATGACGCCGCATTATTAACTGCGAACCTGGAATCATCAGTTGGTTTGGTCAGCTCTGTGGCGTGTTGAGAACCGAGCCAGTCTTTCCAGTGGTACATTTTCAAAAATAGTCTTCTCTTGGTCTGCAAATTGGCGGGGTTTTTTAATTGAAATTCCTTGAACAAATTCAAGGCTTAAAGCGTTGAATTAACTTCATAATATTACACAGAAACTGAACAATTGAAAATTCCTCAAGTAGATACAATTCCCACACTTGACGACGGACGCTTCGATTTACATGGCGGAGCTATACGGCATACTGATTGCGCTGCCAGCTAACTAGTGCCGTTTTTGGTTATGACGTCATATATGTCAGAGGCATATCGTGTTCCGACCCAGTTT
>CM067360.1:119928108-119973108 GCA_034401795.1 Chaetoderma sp. LZ-2023a
GCACACAGAGACATGCCATCCGGGTTTTACAGATACTTATCATCTTGTCAGTATACGATCCGGCTTTCTCGGGAACAGAGGAGGCAACGATGGCGGTTCTGTTAGACAGGGTGGGCAAAATACCACCAGTCGGAATGATACACAAGTTGTTTTACTCCCTAAAGCCACATTTTCTAATAAAGCACGTGTATAATAGCCTCGCATTCTAAGGAGAGCGCGTTCCATAGCGCTTGCACGTGAACAATATTTAGTTTGTCTGTTTATGTATTATTATATACCGTAATTAATCCGAAACTAGTGGATTATCATGGTTTACAGACGTAGCACAGCGCTATGAAACATTTTCCTTTTCGAACTCACGGCATGTGGAATACAGACGTCTTCAAACAATTCGCCCAATCTTAGTTCGCGGTATAGATAATAAGTACTTTTATCATAAGTATAACCCAAGCTTTCCAGCCCATGTAATATTAGCAATATTAACCCGGTAAACCCCTATTGTGTCAACGGCGCCTCAAAGCGTGGTGCTGGCCAACATGTTTAAACAATATTTTAGTTTTAAAAGACCATTTTGGACAAATGTATCACTTAATTTCTTCCCGTGCTTTACCATCAAAGGGTTAATGACAAAGGCAATTCAGGTGTGTGCTTAGCCAGTGTATGGTGTAGCGCGGATCGCCCGGTCGGGTACGAACCGTCCCCGCCTGCTCGGATCGACCGGTCGGGTACGAACCGTCCCAGCCTGGATGGGTGAGGGAGGGCTGGGCCAGGTGCGTTGCAAGCACGCCCCCCACCCGCGTGTATAACGCCATATCAGAGAGGTTCTAAAAATTAGTTTCAAAATAGTCAACGAAATATGTAATAAATGGCAAATCTCTAACAGATATACAATTCGTATACTCCATGACATCCGTTTCGATTTTCGTGACATAGCTATATGTGATCTTGTTTCTGACGTCAGCTAACAGTGCCATGTGCGCGAGGATGATGTCGGATCCTTGAAGTTTACATCGGATTGCTACATTGCACCATGTTCTAGAGTCTGGTAGCACATGCGTAATATGGCTTTCCCATGCGCTCTGCAGGGGTACGCATACACCGCCAATATCATTAGGTTATTTACACCACCGACAGTACTAGCCATGACATGGCTCTACTAGTGGAAGCACAGGAGGCTGAAATTAAGTGTTAGAGTTCAAAAGGGTTCCATGTTAGCCTTCAATATATTCAGTGAAATCGCATTTTCCAGAAGCACACCACCAAGTAACAGCACGGCCAACCCAACCACCACCACCACCAACAAACCACCACCACCACCAGCACAGCAAACACCAGCACCTCCACCACTACCACCACCACCAACAACAACAACAACACCAACAGCTGCTGCTGTAGCGTGGATCGACCGGTCGGGTAGGAACCGTGCCAGCGCGGCTGGTTACGGAACGGTCAGACCGGGTACGTTCCATGCACGCCCCGCAGGTAGAACAGTACGCATGTACAAAGCCATATGAGAGAGGTTTAAAAAAGGCAAAGGTCCGTGAGATCGCCTAGCGCACGCGCGGTCGTCAGAGGTTGCCTACCAATGCGCGTTATTTTGTACCGAGTTGGTTCATGTAATTCCTTTAAACTGTACTCGCCTCGTCGTTCCTGGTAGGGGTCATGGTCAGAATAAAACGAGGATGCCAACTCTTTGTACCATTTTAAAATCGGTTCAGACATGGCCGAGTTATCCTCAAAATAGTTCACTAAAATCCATAAGCGCGTGTATGTACCTAGTGAATGGGGTGGGGTGGGGGTGGCAAGGATAGTGTATCGCGTGGTCACTTTCCCTGCCTCTGAAACTCGCGCGCTCATTGGCTGTGGCGCTACAGCTGTGACGTCACGAGTCGTATAAAAGGGGCTGGAAAATCAGAATCGAGAGCAGTCAGGAGAGAAGGTGGTGGTGAGGTGCCTATATCCTACTACGGTGCCTTTCCGTGTAGACCACTCGTCTCTGGAGTACTGGCCGCAACACCCGAATCGCAAGTCTGTGTACGCTCCCGGGAAGATATCACATCGCGTTCCGAATATGTGACGCTTCAACTACTGTGATTGCTGAGCTGTTTCTGTACCGATGAGTAATAGATACTCCGTTATTATAGTACTGTATTCGTTTCTGTACCAGGTGCTGACGACTAACAGGGACCGTACCATCGTCTGAGACCACATTTTTACAGCTTATATCTTTTTACCTGTATATATGTATTCTTAATTTGTACCGATGACTAACAGGCACCGTCAAGGTCGTGTGACCTCTCATTTTACTGTACTGTGATTGTTAGTTATATGGCAGTACCCACTCTAGTTATATGTGTTGCTTATTTTCTACAAAACCATTAGAACCGCAGTTCGCTAGGCTACACTATACACCAACAACCACCGCACCCCCTTCTTCCCCAACATCAGCAATTGCTCACTGAGATCGCTGTTCATGTTCTCACTACCCGAACCTTACATGCGGCCAACTAAATCTGGAATAGTTTAGCTCAATAGGATAGGCTTATAGTACTAGGGACGATTACTCTGTAGGAGACATTTTGTGTAAGTCTCTTTTCTGTGAGTAGCGGGTACGTAGCACTGCACACCGGCTAGGTTGTATGAAGTGGCCACACACCATAAGGCCTCCTATTCTTACGAATATCAGAGTGATTGTCTCTGTCTACGCCCCTCCACTGTCCCCTCCCCCTCCGGGCTTATTAATCGTCTGGACGTCCCTCCGCCACGTTGATTACAATTTAAACTATTGGGGTTTCAGAGCAGTTAGAACCAAAGTGTCGATGACCGCACACACTTCCCTGTATCTTCGGATACTGGTTAGTTAGATACCCACGCCAACTTAGAAAGCACTGCGAAAACAATATAATTACTAGCCCGCAGAGCATCTCTGGGCGAATTTACATAACCCTAAAGACAGTTGAAATGTTACTCTCGTGTGCGGTTCTCACATGATCCATCCCCGACACGTTGGGGGACGGACATGACGCAGTTCTCCATCTAACTATACAAGTGGCTGGGTGCGGTCTTAGAACCCACCATGCCCTCACGGGTAGGTCGCCATTGTTGGACAGCTGTCTCTTTGTCCCACCATACACTTATATGTGCTGTTCAATGCTTATGTAGCATAACTTGTCCCTATACAGTTATATGTAGTCCGGATGCAGTGGTGACAGGGTCGTCATATGATTCTGGTGCTGCCACCTCGTGACATATCCGCACGCTGTCTAACTGAGGGGAATGTTCCGTGGGGATGACCATACGGTCGCTGAACATTCTCGCTGGCCAGGCTTATATGCTAAAAATAGTTAGACTCCACAACCAGTTGCGGCTTAACATTGGTCTGGACCCAAAAGCTAAATGCTAGGATAGGCTCTAGCGGAAGGGCCGCATAAAGAATGTGGCAACCACTAATTCAGTATCTTTTGACTCACATAAAGTCGCGGTGTTGAATTCTACAGAAATCATCGACCTCATCTTTGCGTAATACAGCGCACATCACAATAACTTATAATTTCACTAGGTTGACTCTTTTACATAGCATCGTTTGAACAAGAGAGTGACCCTTTTTGCCATCTCTCTTCCTCCGCTTCGGCGTTGTAGGCATTTTCCTGTGATTGAGGCCCGCGCGAGGCACTTTCCTCTTGCACCAAACAATGTTTGTGTTAGGGGTTACTTTAGTGTATATTAAACTTGCTAAGTAGCCGCGTTAGGACACTCCTTTGCGCAGATACCGCACGGATTATATCAATCATAGATCGGTGAGGTACCTCTGGCAAGGACCAGGTTAGCGATTCATCAACTTGACCCTATGTACTTGACTTCTCTCGTGTAACAGCAAACGAGTACCCTTGTTTGTCTGTTACCCTGTAACTAATTATGTATTTAATTATGTCTAGGCTCTAAATGGAGTTAATAGACCGTCACACCGGTGACGCAAACAGCCGGGACGAGACAGTGCAGTGTAACTTCCGCGACGATATTCGCACGACCCCACTGCTGGAACGTAAACGTTCCACCCGCTCTCGAAGTCGGTCTTTGTACAATCCGGAGACGTGCAACACCGGATCTGCAACCCCGAAATCGCAGTTAACAAGCAGCCTCGCCCACCTACCGCGTACTTGTCGTGCCGCGGGGGGGGGGGTCTGACAGACGAGTGCACACCCCCGGAGACTACACTATCTGCAGGCCAATAGAAGATTATTTTTGAAAATTCACCATTGGAATGACCTGCATGGTATGCCTTTGAATATTTTCAAACTAATTTGACCGGGTGCTGTTGCTGCCTATGGTTTCAGCAGCATCTTTATTTAACAGCAAAGACTTACAATTCGTACAACAACGCTTAGTCCGTCAATAATTAAGCGTTCCTGATAAACGTATCTTCTCCATTCATGGCGTAATTGATTATGACATGACATAATCGCGCAGGTCGTGTAGTTGATTATAACTGAATGGGCGTGCCATGTGTCGCCCATGACCAGCATGATGCGGCTAATGAAAGATCAGAGATGGTGTTTCAGGAGGCAACAGGTTGTTTTTTTAAGTATGTGAAAATTGCAGTTTATGTGATAAAGATAATCTCAAACAAAGTCCCGTAACTGTGCCACTTTATCCCTCAAATTCACTCAAGAAAATTTCGATTTTCTTATAGAAAATGTCCATTTGCAGACCAAGAGAAGACAATTTTTGAACATTTACCACAGGAATGACTGGCTCGTAATTCCAGAGGTACATTTACACAAATAGTCTTCTTTGTCTGCAAATGGACATTTTCTAAAAGAAAATCGAAATTTTCTTGAATGAGTTTGAGGGATAAAGGGGTACAGTTACGGGAGACCACTGTAGAAGTCGTGGGTGGCGGATATGGTTGCTAAATGGTTAATAGCACTATTATTAACATCCTCGAAAATTATCAGTTTGCAAATTATGTTGAGTATTTTAAAACTAATTTTGCAACAACAGCTCCGAGTTTAATTAGGCCTACTTTCAAAAATACTTTCACATCGTTAACTTCAAATTGATACATCTGTGGAATTCCAAGTAGTAACGCATCTTGTTTCAGCTTAATCTTATAATGGTTAAACCTGCAAAATTGCACGTGCAGTTCTCTTGGGTGATGTACATGTGCAGGCCAAAAGAAGACAATTTTTTGAAAAACTGAAATAACTGGCTCGGTAACTGAGTCAGTCATTCCAGTGGGAAATTTAAAAAAAATACTCTTTTCTTGGCCTGCCCCTGTATGTGCACTGCCAAAGAAACAGTTGGATTTGTTTTAATAGTAAGCATGTTATGAATAAAATCTGAACAAAACGTGTGGCAAGAGAAAGTTATTTGTGTAAATCTTTATAGCGAATTTACACACATTATGTTCTCTAAATGGACATTTACTGAGTGAGAATTGCAACTTTCTTTGAGATATCTAGAGCTGTAAAGGGTTAATTGATATAGGTAGTATTTTGAGCGCTTTGCGGTGCTTTTGACAGCAGAGGGGTTACAGAGATTCAGAGCACGGATTTTGCAAGCATGGCGTCTATTCGTAATGTAATCAATAAAGACGATGTTCGGAATCAGATAATGATACCCTCTGTAAGGATAGGATAATGATAGTTAAAGGCAGACTGCCTATCGCTTGCTTGTATATTATACCACTCAGTCCAGTCTCCGGATAGGGTTTCAATTTGCGGCATCCCGCTCATTTTTTTTTATTGAGTCAGCATTGGTTTCTTTATCTAATGACGTATTTAACGAATGTATTATATTTAGTGGCGGCGACAGTATTAGTAGCAGATGCAGAAACAGCGTCGTTAGCTATTCCGTTCATAACCCACCCACTATGGAGCCCCAACAAGTAATTAGGATGGACCGCAAATATGCTTAATCCGGCACTGCGCAGTAAAATGCGGCCACGTGCGGAGTCAATGGATGCCTCAAATCTGCCGACACGTTTACTAAATGATATTCATGGATATTCGTTGGATGAGTACGTCCAAAAAACTAATTGATATTGATGTTGACTCAGAACTAGTAATTTCAGGGTGCGCAATTCTGTGCCACGATCTCAAAATAATTTGCCCATCCATCATCGGTTGGTTACTTAACTTCTCTTGTATCAACCTAACCTGTTAAATGTGCGTACTCACAGTACAATTTCTGAAAATAAGGTTGTTTAAATTACACACTTTTAGAGGCTTAAACTGTGATCCTATATGTAATGAAACGAAATCAATCTTAACATATGATGATCCCTTTCATATAAATAAATATAATTGTTTAATTTACGAAATTGAAATAGAGATTTACCCTCTTGCCGGGTATGTCGTCTATACATCGGGAGCGCTCGTTCGTCCCTACATTAGTCTATCTGACGACAGTAAACAGCAGCATGAGCTGCATATTCAGCGAGGCTGGGCAGTATTAGTTATTCTGAAAAAATAATGTTTCCATTGCATTGCCTATAGTATTTTGAGGAAGCAAAAACATAGATTCAGGGCTAGAAAGTAACATGCTCTTAATCGTGATCCATACTGGTCGGTACATTAGGAAATGTACAGGTCCCTGAGAATATGGACTGCTCCCTACTGCTACGACTGTTGTACTGCAGATAATATAAAATAACGATTGGGATGACATTATACCGTTAAGTTGCATCTTTCATACCGGCAAGAACCATCTTTACCCTAACACGGGAAAACTACCAAAAACCGCCGAGGACCACTGTGACACAAAAAAAACGCCAACAAAAACCGCCACTACCTCCAAAAACACAAAAAACACCGTTTGGCCCGAAAACCAACAAAAAACGTAAACAACCGCCAACCCCACCCCGCCCCCGAAACTTGATGAATTTGACCACGTGGCACGAGGACGCGTGACACATGAGGCACGTGGTATATAAGGAAGCGAGCTCCAGCGTTAAGATACTCCAGAAACGTTGGACCTGAAAGTAACATACCAAGCGGTAGGCACTAATTCACTCTCCTGAACAAGTATCTAGCCAATGCCGTTATTACCACACAAGAACATACAATTGATCAAATGTTCTAAATGCAACATTTCCATCATACTATTAGGATACATACGCATTTAATCGTCATGAAGTCAAAATGTTTGCTTCCTTAATACTCAGCTGCATGCCAAGGGAAGACTGTTTTTGAAAATGTATCACTGGAATGACTGACTCGGGGCAGCCATTCCTATAGTAGATTTTTCTTGACCTGAAGATGGGCATGTTTTAAGACGACTGTAGATACTATTTTTCGTAGTACTTTCTGCCTTTAGAGCGAACGCCGCTACACGCAAACATGACGACCAGATGGAGTGCGCGTTAATCCACATTCTAGAATTAATGTTTTTTCTTTGTTGTAGTAAGACTAATCAACCTTCAGACTCCAATTCGCATGTACTCTTTAGACGAATCTCATTACAAATGTTCAAGTAGAGCGGCAAACGTCTTTATCAAATAAAGGCCCGCTAGGTTTACGTCAAATAAAAGCAATGTCAATAGAAAGGTATTAATTACATCTAGTCTATCTCATCAGTATACCAGTTTCTCAGTTCGTGAAAGACACGAAACAGCGAGGCGGAATTGGATCCAATACTCACACTGGCCATTGTAAATCTCGCAGCTTTGTTCTGTGATTTATGATGTCTGATCACGAGCCACACTGCTAGCAGCAAAATGCCCTCCGCATCGGGATCATCAACGCCAAGTTCAAGTTTTCTTTAATTCCCCAGACTATACAATATAATGTGGGTGTAATTACATCTCTGTTTGCTATGGTAATGGATCTACAATGTGTATACATATCATTTAATTGTATATTATATTATATTATACACATACTATCCTATTACTCAATCTTATTATACACCTGTATATATTATCCAATGAAATGGCTGCATTGCGGCCATGTGACCGTCCAATAAAAAGGGTTACCAGACTCTAAAAAGTGTTATTGAACTCTCGGGGATATTTGTTACGTCATAATAATTTTACGTCACCGTGGTTTATGTGGGAATTAGCATCCACACGAAGAAAGAGGTTCACGAATTGGCGGGAGAAGACAGATGACAGAATATTACTTAATTAGAACATTCCTAGCTCTGAACTAAATTTATTTACATATGCGGTATACATTCAAGGCGGTAGACCCGCCCCCATAGCTTTAATGACTCGGTTTTACTGTTACTGGCGTCCTCTCACAATGTGCATGCGCTGCTGTCGCTGTCGGCGTCGCTGATATCTACGCTGTGAATTACATCATCCCCAACATACTCCCACCTCGAAAGGTGGAGCTGAAAGCTTGAACTATTAATAAATGCAACGTATACGTACGAAAATAATAAAATACTACATATGACGGCACAGTACACAATTAGACCTAACCAGCGTAATAAGGTCCGAGTTGAGTAATATTGGATAGGCACCCTGTACAAATACTAAGTGTATGCACACTTCAGTTTAAACATCTTAATATGTGCAAACATATGGTTTCAACATTTAATATGAGTAAACGGAATCCGCACATCTGCAAATCTCAATATAGAGTAGAACAATAATGTGAAATGAAAACGATATCTGCAATTCATTCCAGTAGTAGACTGTTCAAAGGAAACTAAAAAAGAAAACAGTAATGCAGTGAAATGCAATCAACAATCTTGTAATCTAGAGATAATCTTGATTTTCTCTCTTGCAATCACTGCCGCATCTCTAGATGGGCGTTTCCGTGAAACGTGTTGTATCGAATTGTAGCGCGGACTAATACCTGACATGACATGGTTAGTAGCAGGCGTTACTACAGCTGATACTTCCAGGGGGTATAGCTTATTTATCGGAAGGTTTGTAACACCTTTGCCCATTTTGATTTTAGCAGATCTAACGAAAATGCCATTTCCATAAATAAGTTCCGGTACAACAGCTAATTTCGAGTTAAACGTGCATAATTACACCAGGATGCTTGAAAATAAAATTGTTAAATTCATTATTCATTAATAGGCTTAAAGTATGTGTCTGTATGTAATGCAACGAACAAATCTTAACATATGATGATTTAATTCCATCTAAATTAATATAATGTTTTAAGTCTCGAAATTATAATAATTTATATGGAATGAAATCATCATATATTAAGATGTATTTCGTTTCATTACATATAGACGCATACTTTAAGCCTCTAAAAGTATATAATTTACACAATTTTATGTTGAGTAATTTCGCTGTGAATATGCACCTTTAATACGAGTTTTACTGTCAGCATGCACGAGCACGATATCTCCAACAGCTATAACATTGCCAGTGTTAGACGAGTGTCCTTTACGTGAAGAAATGTGTATTTCTCGTAACGTCGTTAAGTATTCTCTCGACCACATGCGAATGAAGTGTGTCTGTAACATAGGGAGTCGTTGAGCACGAAAGCATTGAAACCAAACTCTGGGGATCTGGAGACGACATGAGGCTGACCACCGTCTTTGTCAGCAGCACCGGACTGGAAGTCAAAACACGCAGAAGAAGAAGAAGAAGAAGAAGAAGAAGAAGAAGTTGAGCACGCTTTTCATGTTCAGTTTGTGAATCGTCAAATGGTGGATCGCCTATCTGCTCGTCTGTTACATCCACCTGTAGTAGAGTTGTGAGGACACTACCGTGTATTAAATGTGACGATATTAGGGGGCTATGGTAATCTATGTCAGATGAATAACATGTTAATGGCTGGTTGTTTAACACCGTTTCTATTTCAATAAGCTGAGTAGTAAGTTGGTCTACGGCGACGGCCGCCCTGGCTAGGACCCTTTTTAGACACGTTTTCGTTAAGCCGATCAACCTTTCCCAAACACCTCTACGCCATGCCGCTAGTTTGGTAATGAATGGCCAATCAACGTAATGGTTTACCATGTACTCTTGAACTTTGCTAGTTCCCCTGGTGACAAGAAAGTGGAGGCATTATCAGAAACTAGTTTGCTCGGTAGCGACCGACAGGCGGCGAACCGCCTGAGGGCATGGAGAAAAGTAATGGTGGTTACATTTGGTACGGTCTCAATATGGACAGCGCGGGTATTGGCACAAGTACACAATACAATAATAGCCTTATCTTCACGCCTGCCTGTAAAATCCGATTTAACGTATATAGCTCCCGTATAGTCAAATCGGCCAGCAGGTGGTTTGAACTGTAATCCAGTTATGAATGTGCATTGGACGCAGTGTCTGAGTATACACTTCACGGTCTGACGCATTTTAGTAACCCGGCATGTTTGACATACGACTGTCAGTGTTGACTCGGGTCCTGCGTGTACAATTCCTGTGATGCGCATCTCGAATAACCATTTTTGTATACGCACTGCTCGAGGGTAACAAGATAGGAAAGTTGGCTTCATACTGTATAGATGCATTGTGTAGTCTGCCTCCTACGCGTATAATTCCACTACCATCACGAAACAAACGTAATTGTCGCACTAATGTGGTTCTGTTCGCATGTTT
This sequence comes from Chaetoderma sp. LZ-2023a, assembly GCA_034401795.1. Taxonomy (NCBI): domain Eukaryota; kingdom Metazoa; phylum Mollusca; class Caudofoveata; order Chaetodermatida; family Chaetodermatidae; genus Chaetoderma; species Chaetoderma sp. LZ-2023a. Next base: position 119,938,619 of record CM067360.1, read on the forward strand.
TTCGTCTTCTAGGCCCTCTAAACACTAATACAACTCCATATTGCACTCGGAAATGTTAAATAACCTAATAATATTCTTTATATACCTTTTGCATGTCTTTGTGTGGGTCCATTCGTTGACGAATGCTGACATATATTGCATAGCCGCATGTGTTCATGAAAGAAACCCCGCATATGCATTCATATTGTTGCTAACGTAAACAATTGTATATACACATGTGCTTTCCATATTGTTAACAATGTTTTGAATTTCTCGATATTTATGTTGGCCATATAATAATTGAGAAGATATGTTTGCCTTTTGTTTACTTACTTTCTAGAATACAAAATTAAAAATGTAATTCGTCATCGAATTGAACTATGCCCACAATCACTTTGTGTACAGTGAATCAAATTACATTATGTCGTCCAATCACGTCACAGAAAAAGTTCTTTTCAACCAGTTCTGCTTTCCACCCCTATCTATCCATAATGTAGATAGTATGGACCACTTGATACAGCCGTTAAAGAAACAATAATGAATGCGAGAAGACAGAACTGAAGCTGCTTATTGTATACTGGCGTGGCGCATCTTATAATCCATGTGTTGCTGGTACTCCTGTATGAGCACCTAAGTTAGATACGCCAATCGTGAAATGAGCCCAGTGGGGATTGTCCTGCCAGCCTGCTTTATTTCTTTCTAATGTATATCAGTTTACATGTCCACGATACACCAGTGTTAATTATGAAAAATACCCCTGTAAATATATGTAAATAACTGTAAATAACGTTTTATGACTTGGTAGGTCGCGTCCTAGCGGGAATTACCGTCTGTGATCTTAACGTGTGTGCTTCCGCCTAACCCGTCAGATCTATTTACTCAGACAAATTCTTTAGACCGACAAAAGGCTATATACGTCATGATGATGATGATGATGATGATGATGATGATGATGATGATGATGATGATGATGCTGATGATGATATTGCATCTGCCCTAGAGTAGGTGTGTCCTTTCCGTACCTGTCTAGCATTTAAATTATATTTGTAGTTTGAGATTTACCACATCAGGAGATGTGCGACGCCGCGAAGCTGGAAATTGGTTCATCTATTAATGACAGTGCACTATATAATGAGAGGTTTCCATTTGCCATGATTATAGTTATATACAACTAGGCTTGCATAGTTGTATTGGTTGCTCGAGGCAGTGCTCTGATCTCTCCCCATAATTCTATATTTCATTTGTTAGCTGCACACACGCACACACGCAGACACGCACATACGGCACACACGCGCACACGCGCAAACACACACACACACATACACACACACACACACACGCACACACACACACGCTCTCGGACGCACACACGCAACCGCATGCATCCAACACATATAATCCAAGAAAAATGACATCAAGTAGTCCGTTTTAATTATGGATCACACAGAAAAATATGCATTTTGTGCTGCTTTCCATCGCAGTCTATGCAGATTGTAATTAATTTACTGGATGCCATTGGACTCCATTGTCTATTAAACTGCATTTAGGAGTCAGATGGCTTCTATTGCTTTCCTGCTTTCAATGTTATCGGACCCAAGATGTATTTTCGCCTTTGTTCATCGACTCGCAGTTTTCAATTACATATGATCGATATTCTCGTCCAGTCTTAAGTTGAACTGCAGTGCGGTATTCTTTCATCGAAATGCTCTTGACTGCAGTAAATCCTTTTTGATTCGCATGCGTTTGCCGTAGATCTGACATCGCTGTTAGGGTTTGGGTTGTACGAATCTTGTATTGAAATATTGGGTTGTGAATAATGCACAGTATAGTATCAATCAGTTTAAACATGACAAAGCATTATACCGTCGAAAATAGTGTGTAACAAGCTTGATAACTAATTGACTAGTGTGCGTGGTGGTCGACTTTAGAAACATTATTCCACTTGAATGGTTTTCAAATTTCGCAAAGCGTGTGGTGAACATGCGTGCCATGAAAAAAGATACTGTTGCACGCGAATGAGTTGGTGATTAATTTGCGTGCATGTTGAGAAATGGAAAATTGGAACTTCACCAACTCTTATAAAGAAACCGTTAATCAGTAACGCCACAATACGGAGAAATGCTTATCCATCTGTTCTCACGAACACGGCTGATAATTTCTAGTAAGAATGGGGGACTCAAGCTTAACTATGCACCGCCTATCGCTAGATAAGATCCACACTCTCTTTGCACGTGTTGGGAGCAATCGATTCACGCAGGCTCAATCGATCCCTGCACTCTCTTACTCTCAATTTCCAGAAACCTATGCCGGTAAACTGTTGAATCTTTTGAAACTAATTTGCCTGAGTGCTGATACGGCCTATAGCAGCAACAGCGCCTAGTCGAATTAGTTTGAAAATAGTCAAAATCATGTGTGTAATATAGTAAGGAGATACAACTCATACAACCTGTCTGACTAAATTGAGTCATCCATCAGGTAATTGATTATAACATCATCCTACATATCACGCAGTTGTGTATGAGTTCATGTGATTTGACTGAGAAACTGGATTCATCAATTGTATAGAGATAGCTCAATACGGACTTAGTCATGGCTAAATAGAAATATCCAGTCCCCGAAAGTGTCTCGCCTCATACACATTCAGAAATGCTTGTATCTACGTGTAACAATGTCATGGTGAAATCGGCCCAGGTCGTCCTCTGCACTAGTCTGCAGTATTCCTAATTTGCAGCCTAAGAGAATATTAATTAATAACCGAGCTAGTTATTCCAGTGGTAAGTTTGCAAAAAAATAGTCTTCCATTGGTCGGCAGATGAACATTTTATGAGAGCTTGAACGCGTAGCAGTGTTACCAGCGTAATTGAAGTCAAATACACACTGCGCTATTGTAATCTCATGTATCCTGCACTAAACAATGTAATGAGAACGTTAAGGTATGAACGACGTATCCTCGGTTAAAATATGATCCCTCGCGTAGATGTGTTCATCATAAATACATTGTGAATCTAATTATGCGCCATCATGGTGTTTTATGATAGGGTTATGCAGCCAGGGTTGCTCACTAATCTGCAGACGCCTGAATACATACGCTGCTGATTTGCTCCACTCGAGACGGGCGAGATTTGTTTTAGGGTATTAGAGTATCGTGATACGAACACGATTTAGCTAGAATAATGCGCGAGTACTGATCAATAGCTGCTACGAGCGTGTGTGTGTGTGTGTGTGTGTGTGTGTGTGTGTGTGTGTGTGTGTGTGTGCGTGCGCGTATACGTGCGCGTGCGCGTGTGCGTGTGCGCGTGCGCGTGCGTGTGCGTGTGGTAAATGAGACACGCATTCGATGTGTGCGATATTCTTTGAGACAATATGCAATGTGGAATGTGACCACGTCATGGATAACAATGTGTTTGTTGTTGTACTATCATTGCATGCCAGTTGGTATAGCGTGATGGACGCATGGCGGGGTCTGGCCCGCCACTCGTGTATTGGCCGCCATGGTCAAATATGTCACGTGTTAGCTACCGTTCTAATCAAAATGCCGTAGGTCCGCCGCACGAAAGGGAAACTATCCATCACAATAGTAGTAAAAATGCATGCCTTTGATGAATTTACTAATTTTGAAATTATTTGATGATATGCAGAAGCAGCCTACAGTCAAATATGTTTTCAAAATATGCAACGCCTTAATTGAACAGTAATTTGAAATTGCCTTTCTGGGAATGCAGGGTTCAATGTGTTAAAATCTAGTCACGCACGCATCTAAAGTGAGACGATCTTAAATAGAAATAGGCGGGGCATAATTACATAAGGATGGCACAAATTACTACCTGTTGATAAACACACTGGGAACCGAGAATAGCGTCAAATGGGCACCGCCACATGTATGCCATCAAGTAAATAAAACTGTAATATCCATCTAGGAGATAACCTTGAATGATAATACGTGGTAAAGGGACTGATTAGGGAACTACCAAATGCTATTTAATGATAGATTAAGAAAATAATCATCATATAGCTACCAGTAAAAAACAGAAGCGAATCCGAATAATTTGAAAGCACCCCAAATACATCCCATCCGTATCACTCCGGCGGGAACCAATTAGTGACGCGGGTGGTGTTGTGAGCTCTGGTGTACGCTAAGCGAATACATACTACCCGCAACAGGCGTTCAGCTATACTCGCATTAAGCTGATTAGCCACTACTTCACACGGTAAAATACTGTCTAATAGTAAGTCAATTTGACTAAAAGCCATTGTTTCCAGAGATAGGATCTGCATCCAGTTATACGAATGTCAAAATAGCATGTGGCGACCTTGGAAACCAGCGACGTATTTTGAAATCATTTTGACAGAAACCGTTACTTTCAAATAAAATGTGCTCAACGTAATCAGTATTGACGTAACAGTAGCGAGTTACTCCCTCTACATCAGCGCCTATAGAGAATACAATTCATACCGCTTCCGAAACTATATTCACGTTCGCTTTTGTTATATTCGAGTATGCGTTATACATGCAGGTGCAGTCGACCCACAGCGGAGCGCGAAGCACCGGCCAGGTTCCACGTTAATATTTCTCCTAGATTTAGTAAATACTTTTCCTCAAATAATCCCGAATAATTTCCATTTTTACCGGTGATAATTTATTTAACAGCGTATGGAATTACCAATACACATCATTTGTTATTTCCATTTTCCATTCCTTTAACATAAATTACAGTATTAACGGGTGTACGAACCGCTTGTCACGCAGTTCCACCAATGGAGGTATCGAGGTTTAGCTATGTCCAGCTCATCCCTGGCTAAGCTACATCGACTCTCCTCCCGTGTTGTCATCGATCGATCGCTGAATGCTCGATCCCAGAACTCCCTGACTATCAATTCCGAGAAAGCTATACATGTAAGCTGTTGAATATTTGGAAACTAATTCGGCTTCGTGCTGCTGCTGCCTATGGTCAGTTAGATTAGTTTCAAAATAACCAAACGCATGGTGAGTAAATAGTCAAAATACAGTTTTACATCAACGCGTAGGGCGTCATCAATTACACATTTGACACGAACATTGTTAGGTCATACATGCCACGCGGTTGCTTATAACGTCATGCGTGTGATGGATACACTGGAATTCTAGATTGCGGATTGAGAGCAGCGCTAGACTGACACTGCTGAATTGTGTGGCACACACACACATGTGGGGCACAGCTTTATACATGTTAATATGTCCATAAATACATCTCCACGCAACAACCAATGCAATTCTAATGCATGTTGCCATTGTGCCTTTTTTGATGTCATCAAAATGATCTTTTAGATTGAGATTGTATTTCTCGATATAGCTGATAATTGACCATGCATCACAAACATATGTTTGCATTTACAATTGGTAGAGCATGCATCTATTCGAATGCGAATTAATTGGAGGCACACACGCCAACACATACCCATTAACCCTCTTGTGTCGACGTAAACGTTTACCGGACAAACTAACAAAAACAACTTTGTCTTGGTCTTCAGACATGGCTGTTTGAACGTCCTAGAGAAGAATATTGTGTTAATATTTACCGCTAGAATGGCTGGCTCGGTAACCGAGCCAGTCATTCTAGTGGTGAAGTAAAAGACATATCATTGGCTACGTACACACCGTAATTGTCTTTACAATCATCCCGTTAATGGCCAAGCCGGCAAAATAAATTACAAAAAGAGTCTTCTAAAATTAAAATATCTTAAAAAATATTGACACCAAAATGTCTAATTAATATATCAAGTAGTATTTTAAGCACGTTGGGGCGCTGTTGACACAAGCGGGGTTAATATCCACAGCACAGCACGGTAACTGCGGCAGCACGTACATGTACAAGGATACACCCGATTTAATACATACTGCGTTACCTTCCCAACACGAAATCATGTGTCATAAAATAGTAGTGCAGAGTAATTCATGAATCCATTTCCTCACGTAATCATATGACGTGAAAATAATTAATTACACGACGCGTATGCTGACGTCCTAATTATGACGTCGTGAATGATTCGATTAAGTCCGTCGTTAACGCGTACTAGTCTGACACGTTGTACGTATTTTATGTTTTTGCTATTTAAGAAACATGCTGTTGAATATTTTGAAACCAATTTAACTGGGCGACATTGCTGCCATAGGCAGCAACAGCACCCTGTCAGATTAGTTTCAAAACATTCAACAGCGTACCTCCATAATTTACTGAAAAGTAATAGTCATGACGCTCGGGGATCGATCGATCCCAACACGAGCGTAGCGTGGGTGGAGCTTAGATAGAGACGCCCGAGGCATAGTTAAAACTGGACAGGTCCATTTTGACGCGATACGATGTTGTTCTATAGCCGTTGCACTTGTAGAAATTAGCAACAATGGTAAAAGGAGATATAACTCAGCTGCAAACCCCTGCATGTGTAATGAATACTAATGTAATGGCATCAGGACTAAAATCTGCACAGAATATAGCAACTCATGCATGCCTGCACGAAGAGAGCATGTATATTGTATGCCCATGTATTTGGACCATGCGGTGTTAAAAGTATTTAACAAGTCTTCAAGCAAGGTGCCACGCCCTTATCAAATAGAGATGCCACGTTGTATTTTAAACTAGAACATTGATACATACATTAACACTTATGTTAGTGATGAGTTACATAATGTTCTAGACCTGGAAAATGCCTGTGTGCAGACGAAAGCTTAAGTGGATCATGCGTAGCTGCGTAAGTAATCCACTTAATCTTAACTGATTCAAAATGTTCCAGTTTAATAGCATAGTAATTGTGATCGAGTTTAATGCTACAGTTATTGTGTTTCTGTACACTGGCATATTGTGTGAAGAAGAACAAGTGTGAGAAAGTGTTGCTAAATGCAGCCTGTCTCTTGCATAATGTGTATTTAAGTATTGCATTGATCATTCTGGAAAACAATATGACATGCTAGAGTTTTATGTTGAGATATAGAGAGTTACTAGAATGTTCGCGCATATGTACTGCCACTTACGAAAACCAATTGCTCCCACTGCTGTGTAGATACTCGTGTTGATCTGAATGTTATGAAAGCGAAAGCTGTATTATGGGCATGCTGGCTTTGTTCTTGCCGTATTTAACGTTCAGGTTTAGCCAGTAAAAACATATGCGAGTCATTGAAAAGAGTGTTTCCGAGTGAAGCTCCGCCCACAGTCGTCCATAGCTCAAAGCATTTTACCAAACTTGTACGTTGTACCATTTCTGCTCTCTGTGTTTAGAGAAGCATATGTTAACTCATCAAGACTATGGCTTGAATCAGCATTATCTATACGAAATAGCGCCACCTCTCCTACACGGTCGATTGTGCATCAGTGTAACATCTGCTAATATAAGCCGTTTCTGACATGTTGAGCAGTTGATATGAAGCTTACCATAATATTAAAAAACTGTTATGGAAACAAAGAATGTCTGTGTAGATATCCGATAGTAGTATACAGGGCTATACCATAGATTTCGCCTCATACTCTTTCACAAGTGAACGTCTGTACATGGAATTGATTTCGGAATGAATAAGATATATTTTGAAGGCTAGCGCATAAACACCTTATTCAAGGATAGAAATCTCATCTCGCGTGTACATTTCATCATCCTAAATCTACTCTGAACCTAATTATGCACAATTCTGATGCGTTTTCCTAGTTTCGGGGGACCAACTGCGTGGGCTAATCTGCAGAAGTTTAAATACATATACCTTTGCTTTAATGGAGAGACCGAGATTTGCTTCCAGAACATTAGTTCACGAGACGTAGACAGTGCTTTAGCTAACCGAAGAATTGGGATATGTTGCCCCTGCGAGATGGCCTATGCACATGTGTGCATGCGCGCGTGCGTATGTGTCTCTGTGTTCTTGTTGTTGGTAATAGATGTGTGCAAGCAGTCACATATTCTATAGTGACACAGCCCCGTATGTTAGAGAATGGCACATAAGCAATTTACCAACTGTCTCAATCGATCGCCTATTTAGAAAATAAACATTGTATTGGGACTGGATAGTGGAGAATCACAATATAAAGTGTTCATTTTGTTTTGGATAATGCAGACAATTGGCTACATATTGTTGTGTAAGTCGTGCATTATTGACAACTACATATATGGAGCACTAATGAACGTTTCAGGGTTTTTTGCTAAGCGCCGCCCACCTCTAGCTATGTTCCACCCACACCTCGCTTGTGTTGGGATCGATCGATTCCTGAACTCACTGACTATCAATTTCCGGAAAACTATACAGAAATGCTGTTAAATAATTTGAAGCTAATTTGACTGTGCTGTTGCTGCCTATATGCGCAACAGCTCTCAGTCGAGTTAATTTCACAACATTCAACATACTCTTATTAAATATTAAAGACATACATTTCGTACAACAACGCACATTCAATTATGTGTTCGTGACGTACTTATATACGTCATGCATGACGTCAGAATGACGCCATTGATTGTGATGTCATTCTTTACGTCACGTAGTTGATTATGCCATCATATAGTGTATGGATACAGTGGACAGTTTTATTGCTTGCTCTACGTCAAAACTATTTTTATCGGCATGGATGCATTCACCTCCATTGATTCTTTTTGTCCCTCCTACTTACACAAACCTGCCAGAGTAATACGTTTCTCAGATATATAGATCATGTAATGCCTCTGTAATTCTCATTTAAATTACAAATATTTCCAAGGAATGGATAAAGTCAACATAACAGTCATTGCAACTCACATATCCGCATCGATATTCACACAATACTAATAAGCTATTACCAACAGGACAACTAATTGGAATACATAGTATGCACCGATCTACACATTATTTTGATTTGTTGAGATGAGTGTTCACATTGCAGACCAAGACACGGTACCGTATATGCATGATTTCTCAGAAATATAGATTTTAGAAATCCAGTGTTCACCACGTCAACAAATGCTGTGACATATGACATTTTATATTTTGAATAGATGTTGGCATGTTATAGCTAGATATACATGTTTTCGAAAGAAAGCGTAATATTTCGGGAACTAATTTTATCGGGGTAATATAATCATACTGCATGCAGTAATATTAAGGCAGTTTATATATTGACCCCCACCCCACCCACCACTCCCCAAGCAGTGGGAATCGCTTATCTATATCGATGCCATCTTATTATCCTAAATATACCTGGGGAGAAAGATGGCCCAAATTTGGAATTTTGGAACTGGTTTGCTGTCAAATTATGGCATATACCAAACTTATCCTTGACCCATGTGGAATACCATCTCACTACAGATCCTTGCAGAGCTGGCGTGTAAAGGTTACTTAACCCTTGCAATGTAGATAATGCTGCAATTGTAAATTGCTAGACATAATTACTTTGCACATCAAGTCTAGGCAAAATGACCTATTTGTGAGGGAAGGTCCTATTGAGCATGATCTAATACAGTTTGCAACAAAGAATATAATCCTAAATTAACATTTAGACACGCTACAGTACCACTGTGCCACACACCAGCAGACATCTTGTGGTTAATAGTTTTTAAAATTACAGATAGTCACGATATTTGACTGGGAAGCAATGTGGCAGGGTCTGCGTTCTCAGGCTGGGATGATGCAATTTCATCGATCAGAGAGGCATCATAAGGACGGCCAACATTGTCGATCTATTTACATACATGAAATGAAGTGAAACAGCAACCAACTAGTGCCCATTTAATTATTGCAATGATGGATGCGGCTTTCATAGGGAGTCCACAACAGTGCTTCACCAGCCATGCTGTTAGATTAGACGAAATATGTGTAGGCAGCGGAAAAGAGCCCTCAAGTGGGGTGGGGGGATTTATGGTGCAAGAGCAAAGTGGATATGTGTTTATACATAATTCAAAGCAATTACAGATCAGGTAAATCCATGCTCCACGTAAGTGCTGACACAAAGATGCACCATGGTAGTGTTGAAACTATCAAAAAGTGAGATAATACTTAAATTGAACAAGGTTGTGTATTCATTTAGCACACCTAGCCAATATCAGCACTGTTGTATTTGCCGATGACCACGCACAGAAGGGCCTCATCACATGCCTCCAGGAATCATTTGGTAGAGACCGAAACCACTGAAAGAAAATCGTACAGCTGACCACGTTTCATTCACAAGAAATGCATCTCTAGTAAAAAGTAATTTCAGAAAAGCAAACACCACATACTTGATAGGAATGGCGCAGTTTATAACACACTGTCGGCAAGTTCATGTATTAAATGTCATTTGCGAACCTGAATGAAATGATGTTCCGGTCCACTCTTCAGAAACGGCAATCAAATGCCCAGCCATGGAATGAAGTAAAGCCTTGCCAACGCCCTATTGCAAATGAATGAATCGCATGTACTGCCTGGATTGGCAAAATGGAGACTGGAAGGCTGTTGTCACTGTGGATGCCCTGGATATATGTACATTGCTATTTAAATGTCATCGGCAGATAAATGAGGTGCCATGGTGTAAATGTGTTATCATATGTATTTCTTATTATTGTCATTATTCTTATTAGAATTAGTTCTATGATCGCTGTCATTGACGACGCAATGGCACTCGGATGTAGCTCATTTTTCATTTGGAATGGAATTTTTACCTTTTCAAATTATTTACCAGAGCTAGGTTCGAACCAGTGAAATCCATGACATCTTCTGCCTAGCATTTGGGAGGCGAGCACCCTACCACTAGACCAACACCCAGAGGATGACCATCTTATTTCACTGCTCCAGTGTTCAACTACCCATCTCACAACCACATGAATTGACTGGAATTGCTGGTGTACATTTAAGATATTCTTACTGTTTACGGTTTTCTGAGAGCCATTCTGCTATGTCACTAGGTATTCGCAAGTATGTAGTTGTTATTATTGCCAAGCAGTAGTTCTTTGAGCCCTGCCATTGACGTTATACTCACTTAATAGGCCGTCAAGTTGTACACATTGTATATCTTTACCATTTAATAAACAATACATATAATATTTTGACATATAATTGACAGGTTGTTGTTTTCGGCGTAAGCTGTAACACCGCCCAGTCAATTTCCTTTCAAAATATCCCATAGCTTACCTGCGTATTGTTCTGGAAATCGCAATGCACACGTTTTACCAATATTAAAAATTGGTATATTCGCCAGCACGGTTTCAAGTGTATTTAAAGTACATTTCCCATGTCAGTATAACGATGCGTACATTCCAGTTGTTAAAACCGTACTGATTGAAGTAGACATACACGAGCTTAGCAGTCACCCTGGACAATGTTGGCACGAGCGGGCCTAGTAGAACTACACATTTCTATATTCGCTACCATCCCACCCCACCCCACACACATCCGCTCCTCAGGGCCGCTCACCACACCCTCAGAACAGGACTATGTATAGCTATCAACAAGCATCGCAGATGAAGAGTTCATTCAGCCCTGTAACCAGGTATGGGTCTTTAGCCAGCTGTGCCAGACATCAGTGTATCTCTAGGAACTACGGCAAAATTATAATCCTTGAAAAAGGTGCAACTAGCCTTTGAAATGTATTTTAACCTGACTGTGGTAAAAAAACAAGCATATACCATATTGTACAAAAAACATCTGCAGATGACTACCGTGTAAAAACAAACAAAATTCAGGTGAACAGCATTTTAAGTTCCATGTTGAAGCGCTATAAGCCTCTAATCTAATAATGCACGAGCTAAGCTTTCAATCATGCTATCATGTGTTGCTGAATCGAGCAATGACGCTATAATTGAAACCAGTGTCAGTCCATGAATCCTATAATCGGAAAAAAATATATGCATAACTCTCCGCAATGAGTCGATACTCGGGGATGCACAGTAACACCATTATTTGTCTTGCAAAAAAAGGTTATTTCTTAGCTGTGCTATACCATCTGTCAGCGACATAATAATATACACTTTATGTAACCTTGTAAAACCTAATTTGTTTTTAAAAAATAACTAAAATTGTGTACTTATTTAATGCCATATTGCAGACCAAGCGAAGGCTATCTTTAAAGGTTTACCATTGGAATGAATGGATCGGTTATCTCCCAAGTCATTCCAGCTTTACATTTTCAAAAATACCCTTCTCCTGCCCAGCACATGTTCATTCCCAAGACAACTACAGAGGCTAGCTGTAGCCGGCATCTTTGTGAAAAGGTTAATCAGAGCGCATAAAGACCATTTTATGAGAAAACATGATAACGTTAAAAGTATTTTTAATGAAATCGCAGGATTAGATCCTAAGACGGATTTCAACACTTGCGAAATATAGGACATAATGCTAATTACTACTGAAACTGTACACATACATAATAGTCAGATATAGAGCTCTAGCTGATGGAGAACATTGTACACATCTGTGTTGTTGAAAGTTGATGCTGGTATTACCATCAACATGCTCTGGCAATATTGTGTTCAAAATGCACATCACTGACTGCTTCAAGTAGTTGCTATGCGGATTTGCGACCACACATGTATACATGCGGCCGAGTGTGGTGGTGATCACGCGCACACATACACACCTATATCCAGATGTGCTGCTGGCTGTACGAGTGTGTTGGTCGCTCGTACATACACACCTATATCCTCAGAGATTTGCGGTCGCTCGTGCGTGGGAGTCTACATACACACCGATACCCGCACGTGCGTGTGAGTGTGGGGTTCGAGCGTACATACACACCTATATCCGCATATAGATATGGTTAATAGATACACATCTAACTAATACGTTATTATGAGTGATTGAGTATTGAAAATAGGCTTCCACTGCATGCACAGGCGTAGTTCCGCATGAAGCGATTGCTCGAATGGGTGCGCTTGCATGCGTGGCTGGATGCCAAGATACACACTCTATATGAGGGATGTGATGCAAGCCATATAATTAGAATACATCATTTCGATGTGATCACCTAATGAGTCCAGGAGTGTTGTTACCAAAGTCATGCTTACTATTCTTGCAAATCAGTTGCTCTATACTGATGAATGCTTGTTTTGTTTATGTAAGCGAATGGCCACCAGCCTCTTTATCTCAAGTGTGCAACCTACTTCTAATGATACGTGATATATCCAATATAATTATTATATCTCTCTCAACAATGCAATGATTAACAGTCAGAACTAAGTACTGAATGTCTATTTGCAGGACAAGAGAAGCGTATCGTATATTCGTTATCACTGAGGTGATTACCTCGCGTATCAAGTCAATTCAATGATCTTGCCCTTTAAATGAATACTCATCAAGACCGATCCAGACATGTGGTTGTATTCGTCGTCGCAATGATGGGGTAAGCTGCAATACCTAATTAGCCAAGTCAAGATTCACACGATACCCTCGAGAAACAATTGAGGTCATATTGATTGCAGATGTTTGACGTAATCCGCTAGTGCGATTATTCAATTAGTCTTAACCTAATAAGCTGCGGAATCTGTGCACTACTCTAAAGTTCATTTAGCCTTTAGCTAATGTTCACAACACAGATTTCCTTGAATTCTTGTTCATGAACGCAGCCGCTAAGGAGGTAATACGTCAACATTCTCTTTTATGGTAATTTGACGGACAGGTTCCGGTCTAATCGCTTTCGACATATTCAATTGCGTTCCCATACATTTGTCTCCGATTTTATCCTCTGCCATTTCGAGGGGTAAACCGCTAAACCTGCTAATGAGACTCATTGTTGACGCGGTATTCTTGGCTGTCATGGCAGTTACAATTATATTATCACAGGTAATATCGCGCCAGCCACTAGTCACGCACAGTGGCCATTATTATTTAAGCTAGTTTGCTTAAAGAGGATGAGATTATTGCTTTTCTCTGAGTAAGAAATATTCCATATTCACTGGTTAAAGTAAGGTTCAGACGCGTGGCTGTCTTCCCTTGCGTCCCAGTAGTAGTGATTAGTTTGGTTTTATACATTTTTAAGCGGAGAGCATAGATGCGAAACACATTTTTCTCTATCTATGACATATTACCTCGAAAATAATTACCCACAGTTTCGTGAGATGTGCAGTCTGCCATAGCCGATTTATTTAGAAACGACTCAATATAATATGTGCTAGTCTGTCTTGAAAGTGTGCCTATGGGACTACATACAGTATTGAAACGTTGAGTATGCCACTATTGCCATGTATAATTAAACGCTACTTGAATGTCTATTAAAGTGCAGCTCTGTTATGGAGTGATTCAACAATACTAGACACCATATATACATAATTGCGCAATGCCTCTTTATAGATTCGAAGTGCACATGCAAGGTCGCCTTCGTGGATGATGGAAATATCCCGTTCAGCGATAGTCTCCTTATATCTGTATATCAGTTACAATGAGCACATCTTTTATTAACGAAGGACAAGTCCGTGTTTACCCGGGTACTTCTATCTGGCATGGGTGGATCCATATCGTGGCACGGATGAATCTAGGGAAAGACACATCTGTAGTCTGCTAATACGCATCTCCTCTGAGAATGCTTCATTGTGTTTCAGGCTATACACAGCGTTTTGCTAGCTATTGACTTTCAGAGCGCTGGAACTAGTAACTCTGCTTGTATAATGCATGCTATCTAGTACATATGTCGCATAGATACAACAGAAACGCAGTCCTAGTTAAGGTACCAATCTCCGTACCATAACACAACATGACTGGCCGGATTGCATACTCTTTATGATGTACTATTTATTATGTGCCACAGCCTCCCCTATCCCACCCCATCCCTGGCGATGGAAGTGGCACGATCAAGATTGCTCTATATATGTTTACATTCAAATAGGCATGGGTGATTTTCGCATTTGAAAATTCAGAAAACGTTTTACAAGGAAAATCTGGTTTTTCGATCGATATCGTATTGTAGCTATGACTTGGGAAGTAATGGCTGGCAATGACTTTTGGTTAAATTGCTTTCAAGATATGTGTATACCGGTGTATTATTTAGGGAGAGTGTGTGCCACAATCTAGAATTATTGTTGAGGAAATGCTGACAGCAAGATGGAAAATGGAAATACTTTCTCAGCAATGTATTAATAAAAAGAACTGCCTATATATTTCAACCATTAGGCTAGTGCAAAAAATATGCCCAATTCAAGACAACGCACGCACGCACGCATGCATGCACGCACACACGCACACACGCATACACGCACACAGGCACACAGGCACACATACACACCCACACATGCACACACGTACGCAATCACGTACGCACGCACGCCCACCCCACTCACACACGCGCGCGCACACGCATACGCACACGCACACGCACGCCCATGCACGCGCACACGCCAGCGAACTCATGAACGCACGCACGCACACACACCCATCAAACAATTAAAATCCAAAATGTAAGTATCAAGTTGTCGGTTTTAAATATGGATTTCAATGAAAACCATAAATGTACTTTCGGAGAATGTATTGCAGAATTGTGTGCAGCTTTCTAGCACCGTATATGCAGATTGTAATTAATTTACTGGACGCCATTGGACGTCGCCTTTGTCCATCGACTCACAGCGTTAAAGTATATATGACCGATGTTCTAGTCCAGTCTAAAGTTGAACTCCAGTGCGGAATTATGTCATTGAAATGATCTTGACTGCAGTAACTCCTTTTGATGCGCATACTTTTGCCGTGAAACTGGCATCGCTGTTACCATATTGCGTGGCACGAATCTTGTATTAACAGATTGGTTTATGAATAATACACATTACAGTGTCCATCAGTTTACACATGACACAAAGAGCATACGTCGCAAATAGTGTGTAAAATGCTGTGTAACTAATTGAATAGTTTGATTGGTGGCCGACTTTAGAAACATTATTTTACTGGAAAGATTTTCCAATTTTGCAAACTGTATGTTGGCCATGTATATATGCCTTGAAATAGATATGGTCGCACGCGAGTGAGTTCGTGCTTAATGCGCGTACACGTTGAGTAGTTGCCACTTGGACATTCACCAACCCTTTCAAAGGAACCATCACTCAGTAACACCACACTAGGGAGAAAGGCTTATCGAAAATATATACAGCTGTTCTCATGGGCATGACTGGATCATTCTAGTAAGAATGGAGGAATCAAGTTTAGCCATGCCCCGACCATCGCTAGCTATGTTCCGCCATCTCTTTGCTCAAGTGTGGGATCAATCGGGTCATGCAAAAACAATCGATCCCTGCACGCTATTTATCTCAATATCCAGAAACCGTCCAACATATTATGTAAAGACTTTAAACTAATTGAATAGTTTGATTGGTGTCCGACTTTAGTAACATTTCTCTACTTGAATGAATGTTCAGTTTTGCAAAGAGGCCAGTGGACATGCATGCATTGAGAACGATAGTGTCGCACACGAGTGAGTTCGTGCGTAATATGCGAGCATGTTGACTACTGGGTATTTGGAAATTCACCGAATCTGATAAGGGAACCCTCAATCAGTAATAACACAATAGCTAGAGATCCATATCGTGAATATCAAACTGTGTTCCTGAACATTGCTGGAACGTTCTAGTAAGAATGGCGGAATCCAGTTTTAGATAGACCATGCCCATCTCTAGCCAAGCTCCACCAACGCTTTGCACGTTTTGCGAACGATCGATCCGTGCACGGTATTGTAATGTGATTATGACAGGTATGATGGTGTTGCTAAACGTCTGTGTGTTGTACTCTAGCAGGTGCACGCGCCAAACTAAACAACCATACAAAATAGACGTATAAGTCAGCTGTAAAACCATGCGTGCATAAGGAATACTAATTTAATGGAATCATGACTAAAATCTTCACACCAAGACATGCATGACTGCACCAACAGAGCTTTGGTATTTTATTTCCATTTATTTGGACCAAGAGGTTTTTACAGCTTTGAGAAGTCTTCAAGCAAGCTGTCAATCCCTTATCAAATGGAGATGCCACATTGTATTTTAAACTGGAACACGGGCACATACATTAAAACATATATTACTGATTGGTTAACTAATGTGCTTAATTTGGCAAACGAGAATGCGCGTTTAAGTGGATTATGTCTACCTGCTTAAGTAATCCACTTACTCTTACCTGATTCTAAGTGTTCTAGTTTAAGAGTATAGTAATTTTGATCGAGTTTAATGTTACATGTATTGCGTTTCTGTACACTGATGTATTGTGTGAAAGAGAAACAGTTTGACACATTGTTGTTTTCCAGTTGTTCCAACCTGTCTCTTGCACGATGTGTATTTACTTATTGTATTGCTCATTCTGGAAAACTATATAAAATGCCAGAGTTTTATGTTGTGATATAGAGAGTTAGTAGGATAATCCCACATACGTACTGCCACTTACTACTGCTGTGACTGCTGTTTAGATAATATTGTTGGCCTGAATGTTATGAGAAAGAAATATGTATTGAAGTCATGCTGGCATTGCTGTTGCCGTAATTAACGTTCAAGTCAAGCAGACAGCTGCATCGGTGACTCAGTCAGTCAGCCCATCTGTCAGTCGGTGGACCGACCATTACGCTAAGAAGCCCCTACTCAATGTGCCCAATCACTTGGGCTTTCCATCGGTCAGTTATTCTGACCAGCGAAATGAAGCTCCGCCCACAGTAGCCCAGAGCTAAGCAGCATTTACCAAAATAGTACGTTGTATCATTTCTGCTTTATGTGTTTGGAGAAGCATCATAATTCGTCAAGACTATGGCTCTAATCTATAAGAAACAATGCCACCTGAAATACATGATCGACATATGTTACTTAACGCCTTTTCTGACATATTGAACAGTTGATATGAGCCATCCCTTAATGGAAACACCTGTTATAGAAACAGATAATGTATGTGCAGATCTCTGATAGTAGAATACATGTCTATACCATATCTTTCGCCTCATGCTCTTTCACAAGTTAATGTCTATGCATTGAATTGATTTCACAAGAGAAATTTTATTTTGTGATTTCTTCTTTTCGGAACGAATACGCTGTGTTTTGACGGTTAAGGCATGAACACCTTATCCATGGCTAAAATTGCATCTCGCATGTCAATTTAATTATCCTAAATCTACTCGGAATCTAATTATGCACTGAATAGTTTTCCTAGTTTCGCGGGACCCAATGCGTGGGCTAATCAGCAGAAGTGTAAACACATGCAGAGTTGTTTTAATGGAGAGACCCAGATTTGCTTTCAGAACAGTAGATCACGAGAAGTAGACAGTGCTTTAGCTAACCAATGAATTGAGATATTTTTCTATTTCAAAACTGTTTTTGATCGATACAGATGCATTCACCTCTCATTGGTTCTTGTTATCCCTGCTGCGTAGCAATACCTGCCAGACTAATACGTGTCACAAATATATAGATCATGTAATGCCCGTGTAATTCGACTTTAAATTACATATATTTACAAGTAATGGAATGAGTCAAAATAACAGGCATTGCAACTCACATATCTGCATTGCTATCAACACACCTCCAATAAGCTATTACCACCAGGACAACTAAATGGAATGCATATTATGCATCGATCTTGAAAAGAAGTGATATAAAACAGTAATGGGAGAAAGGTATCTCGTCGCGTATCTAGCGTAGAATAATGATTAGATATCATTGTAACTGGTGAGTTATGCAGTCCTGTTTTGGATGACATTTTTAAATTATTTTGATTTGTTGTGATGATTGTTCCCATTACAGAACAACACACCGTAGTGTATATACATGATTTCTCTGAAATATAGATTTTAGAAAGCCAATGGGCAACACGTTACACGCTGTGGCATATGGCATTTCATATTTTGAAAAGATGTTGGCAACTTATATATAGCCATTGTCTAGATACACATGTTTTTGAAATAAAACGTACTATTTCAGGAACTAAATTGATCGGAGTAATATACTCGTACTGTATGCAGTAATCTTATGGCAGTTTGTATATTGAAGCCGAAGGATTGGCAATCGATTATTTATATTTTGGGAATGGTTTGCTGTCACGATATGGCATATGCCAAACTTATCCTTGGTCCAAGAGGAACACCATCTCATTACACATCCCTGCATATCTGGATGCTAATGGTCACGTTACCATTGAAAAGTAGGTAATCTTGCACTTGTAAATTGCCAGACATATTTGCTTTGAACATCAAGTATATGCAAAATGGCAGATGTATGAGACAAGGGCCTATTGAGCATGTTCTAAGACGGTTTGAAGCAAAGAATATAAACCTAAATTAGCAGTTAGACACGTTATGTTACCGCTGTGCAAAACACCAGCAGACATCGTTTGGCTAAGAGTTGTATATAATGGCAGATAGTCACGGTATATGAGGGGGAAGCAATGTGGAAAGGGCTGCGTTCTCAAGCAGGCAAGATTTTACAATTTCATACAACAGAGGGACGTCATAAGTATAGCCAACAGTGTCGATCTGTTTATTTACATGAAACGATATGAAGCAGCAACCAACAATTGGCCATGTAATTCATATTGCAATGATGGAAGCGGCTTTCATAAGGAGTCCAGCTGATGGAATCCACAACAGCACGTTACCGATTAGACGAATTACATATATGCTAAGTATAAGAAACCTCAATGAGGTGGGGTTGATGATGCAAGAGGAAAGTGGATACGGGTCTATACACAATGCCACACAGTAATTACAGATCAGGTAAAGGCCAGCATACCTGCCCAATATCAGCACTCTTGTATTTGCCGACGAACAACTACAGAATTACCTAATTAAGATTGATATCACATGTCACACACCGCTCCAACTATCACTTGGCAGAGATCTACACCATTGGAAGAAAACTGCACAGCTGAACACGTCTCATCCACAATAAAGTAATCTTTAGTAACACTTCGATACATTCATATC
Source organism: Chaetoderma sp. LZ-2023a (assembly GCA_034401795.1). Classification (NCBI taxonomy): domain Eukaryota; kingdom Metazoa; phylum Mollusca; class Caudofoveata; order Chaetodermatida; family Chaetodermatidae; genus Chaetoderma; species Chaetoderma sp. LZ-2023a. The sequence continues at coordinate 119,958,418 of CM067360.1, forward strand.
AGATAAGCAAACGCCCCATACTTGATAGGAATGGCCCAGCTTGTATGTAGCGTGTGGTCGGCAAGTTCATGTATTCAATGTCATTTGCGAACCTGAATTTAATGGGGTTCCCTTTTCGCTCTAATCAAATCACAATCGAATGTGCAGCCATGGAATAAAGTTAAGCCTTGTCAAAGCACTATTGGAAATGGATGATTGTATGTGCTGCATGAATTGTCAAAATGGCGACTGGAAAGCTTTTGTTGTTATGGATGCTAAGGAGGTGTGTACAGCGCTATTTACATGCTATTGACAGATACATCATGTTCCATGGTGTAGATGCACCATCATATGCAGTTGTTGTTGTTGTTGTTGTTGTTGTTGGTGTTGTTGTTGTTGTTGTTGTTGTTGTATTTGTTGTTATTATTGTCAAGCATTAGTTCTATGAACCCTGCCATTGACAACGCACTGGCACTAGAATGTAGCTCATTCATCACCTGGAATGGAATGCCTATGGCAGCAACACCACCCATTCAAATTACATTGAAATAGTAAAGGCAAACAAGTTGCACAACATCGGATAGTCTATCTTCAACTAAGCAATCGTGACGTACATATATACGTTATGTATGACATCGTGGAATATGACATATGTCAAATAGGTGAGTATGTCGTCAGATGATGGATGGATAAACTGGAAAGGTTCATTACGGTAGAATGAGTCAAGTGTAGGTACATTTAATATTCCGCATGGTGTGCTCAAATTGATTATATAATACAAAAATATCTTACACGATTAATTATTTAGATCCACGAACATCGCTTGCGTTATCATTCAACCGCTGTGCCACATCGCAATAGAAATGTGTTGAACAAGTGTTTCATAGAGTTTCCAAGGACACATCTGCTTGATGGAGATATATCCCGCTGGAAACATGCAAAATGTCACACGGCGCCTATCCTAATGAAGCATGTGTTAAGAGGAGTTCTCTTTCCTCGAATCTATACATTTGTCTGCCAGCCGACTGCACGGTGATGGTATCAGTAGATTCGTTATGCTGCCAAAATTGTCCCCAGTATTAGAAAAGGAATGTTAATTTATCATTTGAAGGGTAACCCTGATCTCGAAACCGTAAAGACATTGTTCGTATGCAAATATATGGAGGATCAACCTCCCATTTCATATCACTATTAACCAACTGAATACAACATTATTACATTGCACACGCTTTAGTTTATGTTGTTGTTGTCGTCGTCGTTGTCGTCGTCGTCGTCGGCGTCGTTGTTGTTGTTGCTGTTGTTGTTGCTGTTGTTGCTGTTGTTGCTGCTGTTGTTGCTGTTGGTTTTTTTATGTTGCTGTTGCTTTTGGTGTGGTTGTTGCTCTGAAGAGTCATGATCAGAATCATACTGGGTATAATAGCATGTAGAGTTGCATTGCTATCTCTACTCTCATCGTCCATATGCGTATCATATCATGCCTGGATATATGGCATATTTTCAAGTAGTGCCATCGTGGTTTATTATGACATATTTATGATTTTCGAGCATGCCTTAGCTTTCAATAGGTCAAGAATCGGATGCCCAATGGTTGCCAGTGCACACTAAACAGCAACGTAAAGTCACAGCGAAGTTCAAATGCATACAGTATAACTCGTTACGACCTCTTAATTGGTACAAGTCATATCTACAATCTGTAATTGGGCTACTGGATCAAATATTATCACATGGTAGTTACTTATCGATATCATATGCAATTAATGCGGTTGAAAATATAAAACAGAGATGAACTCAATCAGTGAATATTTATATATATATATATATTTATACAACGCACATTTCATAAACAATACAATACAAGAATTAACCTAACCATAACGTAGCTAATCTGGCAAACGTGTCACTTAAAATGTGTGCTCGCTCGGGAAGTAAAATAACTTACCAAAGGGCATCTATCGTGTGTCTGGTTTTCTTTTCCGTCACCGTCTATTTAAATTCAAGAATTAACTAACATATCGAGCTCCACCGAGAAAACATACTCGATTATTTTGCCGATTAAATAGGGGTTTCTCTGAAGTCTATATGTAGGCCTTCGGGGACACATCCTGTTTTCCGAACTAGCTCCCGCCATGCTCTATTACGCCTGTAGCAATATAGTGAGCACCTTAGGGTATTCAATGGCATTTATTATCATAACATGCCATTACTTGTGTCATTAGATGGTGTGTAACTCAAGATGTCTGGTCAACATTGGCCATCAACTACGAATTGTCAAGCAAGTATTATCGCCATGCTAGTCATGTCTAATAGTGAGCTAAAGTTGGATAATTTTGGGGAAAATGTATTGGTTGCAAAGCATCCATTCCACACGATCCAATTTGAAACAATGCTATTATCCGCCATGACATTGCCGTGCAAGGCTGTGTTTATGCATACATTAACGAAGGATATTAAGACTAATTTAACACGGCAGTGCATACTTTCGTCTACACTAATTTCACAAAATGGCGTTGGACATGGATATTTTGAGATCCAAGCGATTCTTAGATACACATCTAACTGATAAGTTATTATCCGTGATAGCGTAAAGGCATTATTGAAATAGGCTTCCATTGTATGCACGGGTGTAGTTTAGCAGTGTTTGTTTAAGTAACCATCATATTTAGCTAAGAAATCACTCTGAAATGTAGGTGCACGTGTATACGTGAGTGCATCACAAGGTGCATGCGCACCCACATAGCAGTGTGTGCGTGCATGCATTTGCACGGTACGTACCAACTTGCATTCCTGCACATGTCAAATAGAAAATTGAAAATTTCTCAACTTTGAGTGAGTATATCGCTATGTTTTGATCAAACTGATTTCTAATTAAATTAATGAAGCAATATTCTATTGTTTCAGATTCAGAAATAAAGACATGCAATGCATCTCTCTGAGGAGATTAATCTGGCCACAACCAGATATCTCCTATCGTGTGCAACCACAAGTGATTATCCATATGCCTGATAGCAAATGTGCGGTAACATATGCAGTCCCCTGTCTGAAGTTATTGGTAGCTTAATTCCTGGACCAAACCCTAGGAAAATGCAATGTGAGAGTTCTGGAAGGTTATATTTTCCACCTAAATTACCTTCCAAAATTGGGTGTGAATCTGACTATCAGCTCATCGGATGGCGTATGCTCGGATTCGACAGCCTCTGCTGTGGTCTAATTATGAGACACTTGAATGCATACACAGTCAATATGATCAATTCAATATGACCAAATCCTCTTTAGAAAATAAGATTAAAGTGAATAATATAGGCAAATGCAACAGCTAGGAAAATGTTTTCCATTGAATAACGCACCCAGCGAATGCTTGAATGTGCGTGATTGCGCGCGGCGTGAACGACAAGATATACATTCTATATGAGTGATATGCTTCAAGCCATAGAATTAGAATACATCAATTGGGATGGGATCACCTAATGAGTCCCCGAGTGTTGTCAGCAAAGGAATGCTTAATATGTTTGCAAATTCGTTGATACTATAATGATGAATGCTTGTCTTTCAGCCGGTTTGTTTACATTTTGCAACCTACTTCTAATGATACGTGATGCATCCAATATAACTATTCGATCTCTCTTAGCCATTTAATGATTAACGGTCTTGCATATCAAATTATTTGCTTATTGAATTTATATTTACAGGACAAGAGAAAATTATTTTCGATTAGTTACCACCGGTGTGACTACCTCGCATATCATGTCAATTCAGTGCTTAATTTTAAAACAATAATTACCTTGACCTTTAAATGGGCAAGCCTCAATACCGATTCACACGTTTGGTTATTCGTCCTCGCGATGAAGGGGTAAAATATAATACCTGACTAATCAATGAAGATGCACTCAAACCCTCGAGAAACAATTCAGATAATAGTGATTGTAAATGTTTGACTTAATCCGTTAGTGCGAGTATTCAATTATTGGTAACTTAATACGTTGCGGTATTTCTTCAATACTCTAAAGCCAATTTACCCTTTAGCTAATGGCCCCTTCACAGATTTCGTTGACGGGCTGTCCATGAATGCAGTCGCTAAGCAGGTGACACCTCCAGATCAGTGATACCATTTTAGTTTGCGGTAATTTGACTGGCAAGGTTCCTGTTTAATTGCCTTCGACATATTCAAAAGCCTCCCCTTACATTTGACTCTGATTTTATACTCTGCAATTTCAAGGGGTAAACGCTAAACGTGTTAATAATACTCCATCGTGACGCAATAGTCTTGGCTGACAGGAGGGTTACAATTATATTATCACAACGACTATCGTGCCAGCCACTAGTGTCGATGCTGTGACGCACAGTGTCCATTATTATTTAAGTTAGTTTGCTTAATGAACATGAGAGTATTGCTTTTCTCGGAGTAAGGCGTATACCATATTCACTGGTTAAAGCAAGGTTTAGATAAGCTAAAAATGAGCATCTCTTTCATGAACGAAGGACCGTGTTTACCGAAGTACCTCTATCTGGCATCGGGGGAGATAGTGTCACATGCATCCCAAATCATGGCGAGGAGGAATCTAGGGCAAGACACATCTTTGCTTCGTGGTGGTTCATGCTATCCATAGTGTTTTGTTAACTAATGCCTTGAACAAATAACCCTGCGTGTATAGTGCGCTGTATCTAGTCCTTGTGTTGCAAAGATATGACCAAAATGTAGTCCTAAGTAAGACTGATGCATGTAACTGCTAACCCCCTCCGTACCATAAGACAACACAACTGGCGGGCTTGCATAATCTCTATTGCTGCACTATTCATTATTTGTGACATGCTACCCTAACCCACCCCACCCCTGGAGATGGAAATTCCACAACCAAGATTGCCCAATGTATGGCTATGCTCTTCACACCTCAGCAAATCATTGATCACGAGGAGGGGGGCAGGGACGTGGTGGTGGGTGGGTGGTGGTGGTGCTCTGCACGAATACCTATAGATATGCTGTTGACATGCAATTAGGCATGCACGATGTTCGCATTTGAAAATTCAGAACGAGTTTTTACAAGAAAAATTTGGATTTTCGATCTTTATCATATTATAGCACATGACGTGGGACGTAATGGCTGCCAATGACTGTTGGGTTAAATAGCTTTCAAGATATGTGAATACTGATACAATACTGAGTGAGATGGTGTACCAACATGCAGTGCAGTGTTGAGGAAACACTGACAGTAAGATGGACACAGGAAATACGTTCACCGGGATGTATTATTATAAAGGTCTGTCTCTATAGTTCAACCATTATGCCAGTGCAAAAATCAGTTCAATTCAATCATGCTTTCATCAATAAATTCATGTGTACAAGGTCCCAGAGACCTTGCAGTTAATGAGTTCGACATGTATTAACCATTACATGTATGGATATGGTATGGATTCGACATTTATCAGAGGCAATCCAAGTCAATATGACGAGTTATCTGTCATTCACTTAGCAAATCGTGTTTAATCTTCAGGTGGGAACACTTAATCATTACTTGTAAGCATATGTATTGTATTCACCAAATCCGGGACCTGAAACAGTGATATTCTCAATCATTGTGACGAACTGACTGGCGTCTGAATATCGTTCTTGTTTAACCCTACTTAAATTCGCCAGGATTGGTATATAATGAGTTAAATGCTGAATTGAATGTCCATTGCATTAATTTACTTCCTTTGATGACAATTTATGTATTGACCAGAACAATGTGACAGTAATTTCACAAAGTATACGTATATTGTCACCTATACGTATCTGAGAATATATATCCAGCCACTTCCAGTAATCGATCGCCGTGATTAAGTCGATCTATCTGCCTCATGGTTATTTGTCAAACAATGTATCTGATATGCATACAGTGGTGAATCGCTATCACTATAATGTGATACGATATATGATAAGCCAATATGTCGAGTGGTATAATTGTAAAACGGCAAACTTACTTGTCGTGTTTCTTTTGCTATGTTAATACATCTGGAATGGCACTAATCGGACTCTCCATTAGCCCGACCCTGGCTATAGCAAATGTGTCGTAGTCGAATTAAGTAAGTAATGCTTTGAATACTCCATGCTAGAATATGAATACGGCTGCAGTTATTTTATTATATATTACTTATTTGTATTATAGTATCCATTCGGTCAGCTATTGCACGTGCATATGCTAGCTGTATGTACATATATCGCATCTCTCTCTCTCTCTCTCTCTCTCTCTCTCTCTCTCTCTCTCTCTCTCTCTCTCTCTCTCTCTCTCTCTCTATCTCTCTCTCTCTCTATCTCTCTCTCTCTCTCTCTCTCGCTCGCTCGCTCTCTCTCTCTCGCTCGCTCTCTCTCTCTCTCTCTCTCTCTCTCTCTCTCTCTCTCTCTCTCTCTCTCTCTCTCTCTCTCTCTCTCTCTCTCTCTCTCTCTCTCTCTCTCTCTCTCTCTCATATACACAAAAGTGTTGCTTTATTTTTTCGACCCTATTGTGGACATCAATTTCTGTGAGACTTATGATTAGTATCGCATCTCTCTCTCTCTCTCTCTCTCTCTCTCTCTCTCTCTCTCTCTCTCTCTCTCTCTCTCTCTCTCTCCCCCCCTCCCTCCCTCCCTCCCTCCCTCTCTCTCTCTCTCTCATATACACAAAAGTGTTGCTTTATTTTTTCGACCTTATTGTAGACATCAATTTCTGTGAGACTTATGATTGCATTCCTAGAAACTTGGAGTCGGTCTAGTACGGCTTTGGCGTAATTAATCATAGCATAATTGTTTTGAATTTGTGAGCCTGAGAATTCAGTGTTCATATTATATAAATCGATCCCAACACACACAGACAAACAGGGGGCGGAGTTTCCCTAGCCATGGGCGGTACATCGCTGGATCTATTAATGGCACTGTGCTATATAATGAGAGGCTTCCGTTTGCCATGATTATATCGCTAGACACATGGGCTTGAATTGGTGTAGGCCTTGCTCAATGCAGGGTTCTGGTCTGTCGATCAACTATCTCACGTCATAATCGAATATTGCATTTATTAGCTGACGTCACAATCATGGCATTGCATATATGTCTTTAATGAACGCAGAAATGGCAATCACTAAAGTGTATGACTTATATGCCTTTGATGAATACGCAATGTAATTAACATGTTATTGAACATTTTGAAACTAATTTGCGTGGGAGCTGTCACGTATCTGTGCACTAGCTAAAGCAAATTTGGTGGGATGTTTTGATCTTATTGAATACATGCTACCGCGTACATTAACCTCACATTGCATGGTCACAATCACAACCTACCACAATCCCACCACGCACCCCCATACGCATGCGCACGTGCGCGCACGTACGGACGCAGGTATGGGCACACGCAACCTGGCACTACTCCAATTCAAAACATATTATCAAGTTATCAGATTGAATGATGGATTCCACTGAAACCAATAAATGCATTTTCAAAGGAATTAGTACAACAAGTTGCGCTGCTTTCCAACAAGGTATATGCAGATTTTAAATAATGTATTGAACGCTATTGTCTATAAATTGCATTTACGGTTCAGATGGCTTCTATTGCGTGTTGGTTGTTAATGTTAACAGAGTCACGATATAGTTTCGCCTTTGTTCATCGACTTGCAGTTTTCAATTACATATGATCGATATTTTCGAAGAGTCTAAAGATGAACTGCGCATGCGGTTACCGTGGATTTGACACAGCTGTTAGGGTCTGGGTTGTACGAATCTTGTATTGTACTATTGGTGTGTGAACAATACACGCACTACTAACAGTGTCCATCAGCTTAAACACGCCAACACACCAGACTGTCGAACATTTTCTTTTAAATACCTTAAAACTAATTGAATAGTTTGATTGGTGGACGACTTTAGTAACATTGTTTCTTTTAAATGATTTTCCAATTTCCGAAAGCAAGTTGTGGACATGTATGCCTTAAAAAGACAGTGTCGCAAGCGGGTGAGTGTATGTGTAAGTTGCGTGCATTTTAACTAATGGTCATTTGAGAATGCACTGCATTTAATAAAGGAACCGTCAATCAGTAACACCTCAATGCAGAGAAAAGCCTGAACACGGACCATTCTAGTAAGAATGGGGGAATCCATTTTTACTAATGCCACGTCCATCGCTAGCTAAGCTCCAGCCAGGCATCGCGCGTGTTGAGGTCGATCGAACGCTGCCCTATGTTAATCTGCATTTTCTAGAAAACTGTACCGGTAACATGTTGCATATCTTGAAACTAATTTGCCTGGGTGGTGTTGCTGCATATGGCAGCAGCGCCCAGTCAATTACTTATTGATGATAGCGTCGGCCAACACGTCATGTAGTTGATAATCACATAATCTCAGATTGACGGAGAAACTGGATTCATCAAGTATATAGAAATATCTTGGTATTGGTGCTAGCTATGACTAGCAGATGCATCTTTTACTGCAATGGTGTATACTTGTATGTTCTGCCACATTGTTCGACTGAGGTGAAGTATTTCTCAGAGAAAGGCACAGTCATGAAGACAGAGGCGTATTATATACATGAAAATAGCCAGTGCAAGAGCGTGTCTCGGCTCATACACATTCAATCATACGGATATGTACACTTGTTCATGCCATGGCGAGGCCGACCAAAACTGTTTTCTGCTGTGGTGTTCCGTAATGGAAATGTGCAGGCGAAGATAATACTAGTTTCTTAAATTTAACGCTGCAATGACTGGCTAGATAATCGAGCCAGTTCATTCTAGTGGTAAATTCTCAAAAATGGTCTTCCTTAGTCTGTAGATGAACATTTTTGTGAAGATTTTCTTGATTTCTTGATGTCTTAAGGGTTAATTGAAGCCATACACACAGTTTGCTATCGCGATCTCGTGTTTTCGGAACTAAACAATCTAATGTTAAAGTTATGGTATAAAAGACGTATCCTCTGTTAAAATATATTGTGAATCTAATTATGCGCTCTTCTCCTGTTTTATGATAGGATTATGCAGCCAGGGTTACCAACTAATCTACATAAGCTTGAATACATACAAAGCCAATATGCTCCGCAGCCTAGCCTATAGTTTTAGAACAGGTTCCGTCTGCTACCCAGGAATTGTTCTGGGCTACCGTCGGACTCGACCGTGAGCAGGTCAAACAAACATACTGTGCACTATAAAGTTACAGGAGCGACCGGTACTGGAGCCGAAGAGTAACTTTTAACCGTGTGTCTCACGTAACCAACAACAAAGACAAGACAAGGACAAGCCGATACAGTAAGTCTTATAAGCACCGTAAACAAGTTATGGATTGGCTGAAGAAACTCCTGAGAGACCATGCGGAATTTGCTTAGAAAGCATGGAAAGCATGGAGAGCCCACCCAACCCTTTTAAGTTACCACAGGGTTGGTCCGCGTGGCGTGTCTTTTGCCACAAGCCGATGAGTCGTAATCAAATCCTATAGACCTGCTTCCTGGAAGTTAAAAGTTAGACCTGATATTAGGGTTAAATGTAAGTTTCCCAAGCGTCACTGTTAAGGTTGATAATTAAAAAGTTAGTTAGTTCGCAGTGAATTCCTACATTGGTAGAAGGTTATTATCATAGAGGTCGCGTAATGCATCTTCTTTACGATTGGGTCCACCGAGAAACCTCGGCAATTTCAGAGATGGCGCAAACGAACCGAAGGAAGGACTTACCAATTATAATACAATATAACTGGCCGAAGATGGACCAACGTTAATGACACAATGAGCCGATTGATGGTGGCGTTTTTGGCTATTTGGTCGATCCTTTCTGGACTCGTTTGCGGGTATTTAGCTATTAGACGTGTGTGGAACCGAATGTTGGCTTTGCATTCAACGACCGCTTAGTAAATACAGCAACCGGCTCGGCTTGGTGACAGCGTTCTAATGCAAATAGCTGAACTACTACCTAGGTTAGAGTATACCGAACTTGTTTCATTTTCAGGCAAATGAAGGATTTCCTAGTGTGGAGTGTTGTTATAGAGAATTCCTAAGGGTAGAGCACTATCGTTGGTGTGTTATCTTAAACGCCGTATGCGAGTACAATGGATAACATATAATGATTTGTGGCAAAGATATAATTAAATAACAGTTCTAAAAAGTAGAGCGGCACAGGCCGTGTAAAATATTACAATATTTACTAAGTAACGGGCCGTAGCTGACCGTAAAATATGGCTAATAGTCGTCGACGTGACTTAATACGTATACAAGGGAAAAACAAAACACTTTCAAGTTGGCCTATTAGTCACCGGCGCATAAAGGTGAAAATATGACCGAGTTACAAATGGTACAGAAACATATTTAAAGTGGAAAAAGACAATAACGTATTATGGTTGTAGTCAAGAACAGCAGTACAAAGTGGTCCGAGTCTGCTGAGCGACGTAGGTTGATGGCGTTCGGCATAATGTGCGGCAAGTGCAGGTGCTGCACGGCAAGCAATATTCAGAACAGTGAAGAGAGATGCAACAGTATTAACGAGATCAGCCTGTAAGAATCCGCTCGATCGTACAAGTAAGTCTAGTGATGCAGGGATGTTGGCTTAACCGTAAACAGGTTGCCACCGTATTATCGGTCCAGGTGGGTTGGCTGGGAGCGAGGTAGCAAGGGCTTTCGGCGATACTATGATAAGAGTTGTTATACCACTATATCATGTGGCATGGATACGTTATAGCGAGATATAAACACAACTATAGGGTGGCCCACGAGTCAGTTCACAACACACACGTTTGAGTACGAGTCCAGATATGAGATAGAATGTTATGTATGTGCATCCAGCCGATTCTGGTGTACTTCTTCGGCTAACCTACAGTACTGGTTCCTCCAATGTATACACTACATTCAGTTCGGAATTGCAATAAGTGTCTTCGAGCGGCACACATATTTACTAGTAGAGCCACGTTGTAGAGAAGGGTTATAGGAGTGTGCTTTTCAATATAGGTCCGTACTGACCGATCATTCTATATCGACTGAGTTTTACGAGCCGAAGTGGGTCTTTTTTAGGTTTGGGTGACCAATGAGAAGGCTCCGGCAGCACGTTACAGCAAAGTCAGCGTACGTTGTAACAACCAGGCAAAACCAGCAATCACGTGCTTATGATGTCATACGTACTATGGGTTAACCACAGTGCGGGAAGTAGTGCATATGCTTATTTTATATTAGATGATATTTCTGCCATCTCCCATCCGAGTTTACTTCTGATAGCAGATCTGGATTCCGGAGAATATTTTATTTTAAATTCGCACAAAGATGGAGCGAAAGAGACCCGTATTGGCGAGTTGGCAAACACTGGAAGCATATGCAGAGGGAAAGCGCTGGCACGGGCAACTCTGGAACGGCGCATCGCGATCTGTGCTACAGTATCATTGTAACTGGTGATTTATGTAGTGCTGTTTTGGATGAACAATTATACATTTTGATATGTCGAGACGATTGTTCACCATACGCTATAGTAGAATATAGCATATGCGCATACTTGATGTGTAATATATATTTTAGAAATCCAGTGTCCAATGGGTCAACAAATGCTGTGACATTAGACATTTTAAATTTTGAATACATGTTGACATGTTATTCTAGTAGCTATAGTCTTCAGACGCATGGTTTCGAAATAAAACGTAATGTTTCAGGGGCTAAATTGGTCAGAGTAATATAATTGTACTGGATGCAGTAATTGTAAGGCAGTTTTTTTTCTTGGCAATGAAACACTTGGACTCGCTTATTTATATTGCTGCTTGGATGAAGAACCTGTTATCTTAGAAACACCCATGGAGGAAGCCGACCATCTTTTGAAATTTTGGGAAGATCTGCTGTCAAAGTATGACATTTTCCAAACTTATCTTCGATCCATGTGGGATATCATCTCATTAGGCATCCTTAAATATGTGGATGTTACGGTTACTTTGACCTTGAACTGCAAGCCCATTTTTAGCTATGCCCCACCCAACTCTAGGTGAGCTCCACCCACACTTCGCTCGAGTTGCTATCGATCCATCTCTGAACGTATAACGTAATGATTATGGCACCATCCCACAAACCGCTTAGCTGATTATAACGCCATATGACGTTATTATTCTGGAAAGTCCCATTCTTTCATGCTCTATGATAGTTTGTGGCAAAGAATATAATGGACAAACACGCGCGCACGTGTGTGTGCACGCGCGCACGTGTGTGTGCGCGCGTGCACACGTACATGCGCGTGTGCGTGCGTGCGCGTGTACGTTTGGTGTGCGTGTGCATGTGCGTGTGTGTGTGTGTGTGTGTGTGTGTGTGTGTGTGGGTGTGTGTGGGTGTGTGTGTGTGTTGAGGGGTGGGGGGCGTTGATGGGACAAGAGCACAGTGGATACGGGTCTAGACACATTGACATAAAGCAAGTACAGATCGGATCAGACAAACGATCCATGTAAAACCTGACACAAAAACGCACCATGGTGACACCACTTAAAACGGAGATAAGCTGTAGATCGAATAAGGCATAGCGTTTATTAATTCATTCAAGGGCCCCACAGCAACACGGGTCTATTTTCTGACAACTGATTACGGATTGACCTCCTTAATGTTGATAGCACATGCCACGCATCCCTTCAGAAAGCAGACCTAAAACATGGAAAGGAAATTGTACTATTGAATGCGTTTCATCCATAAGAAATTAATCTTGAGTAAAAAGACGCTAAATTCATGTCAGAAAAGCAAACGTTACCGACTTGATATGCATGGCGCAGATGTTAGCCCGCAGTCGGCAAGTTAATGTATTACATGTCATTGGTGAAGCTGGATGTAAACGAGGTTTCCCTTTCACTGTTCATAAACAGCAGTTAGATGTCAGCCAGATGAGCAGTATTGGAACTAATATCAAGCCGTGATAAACACTATTGAGAAAGGATGAATCGCATGTGCTGCATGTACTGCTCAAGTGAGGGCTGACACTATGTTGTTAACGTCCATAAGGACGAACTGTATGACGCAGCCGCAAACACATATAACGCCCCACACGTCTATAAGGCACCCCATGTTAAATAACGAGCATTCATTTCTGTAGTGTCTGGTATCCCATAACCTTTATCATATGCAATCGCGGTGTTTCGGATATTAATGGTTTATCGTATTGGACTTCTGCTCAATTAGCACTCAACAAGTATGTATGCACACAGCTATTTAAACACGATCGATAGATAAGTCAGATTTCAGGATGTAAATCTGTTATCATATATACGTATATCGGGAACACTTATAAGTACCACATTCTCAGTATGTCAACATGAATCTGTTACTAAATAGCAACTCTCAGCAAAGGTTGTTGTGTGTAGATACACAGCCCATCCTCAATTCATACGGCATCCTAACTCATTCTCTGACCATATCTCCAATGTAAAGCACTCATCTGGCTCAGTTCGCGTTTCCTTATTGCTGCATTTAAGTTCTCTACATCGTACGCTGTCAGACAGCTTAAGTCAGCTGAAGTTTTTTTAGAATCAATAGACACCTTTCTCGCTCCAATTCCCCTGACCTCTTAATCTAATCCCAGCACAAGTTCTCAAGCATGTTGTCAGACGTCGTCATGTAATAAAGACCATGCCAATAGCAAGCAGCTAAGCGCGATATACTCAACATAGACTGTCTCATAAGATCATGAATGGGACATAACATAGAGGCGGGCAAGGGAGAATATAGGGGTGTATGTCTCCGCCCATTTTAGGTAAACCGCACCCACACATTGCTTGTGTAGAGCTCGATAGATCCCCGCACCCAATGTCTATCAATTCCAGAACACTATGCAGGTAAGGTGTTAAATATTATGACACCAATTTGGCATTGGCAACAACAGTCAGCATATTCAACGTCATGCTTACTAAATACACATTACCCTCGAGAGAGACAATTGTGATATTAGTGAAGTTACACATTTTACATAATGCATTAGTGTGGATATTCAATTATTCCTAACTAATACGTGGCATGACGTGTTCAATACTCTAACTCATTTAATTTTTAGCTGATTTTACCAACAACGTGTTCGTTGAATTCGTACCCAGGAAGATATTCCTGAAACAGGTAACACTTTCATGCCAATGGCAACACCTCCTTCCCGCGGCAAATTGACGGACAGGTCTCACTCAGTCTAATTGCTTTCAACATACTCTTCAGTGTCCCCTTACATTTGTCTCGTATTTTAGAATCTGTAATTTCAAGAGGTAATGCGTTAAACGTGTTGATAATAATCATTGTTGACGCAATATTCGTGTCTGGCATGGTAATTACACTCATATTATCAGGTCTACTATCATGCCAGCCACTAGTGGATATGCTGGGAAGTGCAGTGGCCATTGTGATGTAAGCTCATTTTGGCTAATGAGGATGATGTATTGCTTCTCTCTGAGCCACACGTATTCCATATTTACATGTTAAAGCAAGGTTCAGATACGTAGTCGTCGTCCATTGCTACCCAACAGTAGTGGTTAATGTGGTATTAGACATTTTCACGCTCGGATCTAAGATACGAAATACATTTTTTTAAACTTTGACACGGATTACCGCCAACATATTTAACTATTTGTATGACTTGCGCAGTCTGTCATAGCAAAATCATTGTTCTCTATCTATAGCATATTACCTCGAACATATTTACCCGCACGTTTGTGAGGTGTGCAGTCTGCTATAGCAAAATTATTTCGAGACGACTCCGCATAATACGTGTTAGTTTGTCTTGAGCGTGTAGTTCTGGAACTACAAC